>VNJO01000535.1:0-87123 GCA_008042535.1 Drosophila tani
AAACTGCTATGTCTTAAAATTTATAGAAATTCGTTGAAAAACAGAGAAGTTAAATTTTTTTTTACATTAATTTCGCCATCATTCCTATGGCAGCTATAGGATATAGTAGTCCGATTTCGGTCGTTCCGACATATATACTGCGTGCTAAAGAAATAAGACTATGCTGAAAATTTCAGCTCGATAGCTCAAAAACTGAGAGACTAGTTCGCGTAGAAACCGACAGACGGACAGACGGACAGACGGACAGACGGACAGACAGACGGACATGGCTAGATCGACTCGGCTGGTGATGCTGATCAAGAATATATATACTTTATGGGGTCGGAGATGCCTCCTTCACTGCGTTGCAAACATCTGGTCAAAATTATAATACCCTCTGCAAGGGTATAAAAAAGAACAAAAAAGAACGAGATCGATCGATGGATCCACGCACTGGACGTAGCACAAATTCCTATGCAAATTGCTCAAGGAATTTCCATTGATCTTCAGCGGCTTCTCTGGCCAAAATAGAGAGAGTAGAATGGCCAGGTCAAGGTCTTGTCCTAGATCTGGTTACGTTTTTTAAAGTCAGAATTTTATAATGTATAATTTTATAAATAAGCTTAGATTAAGCCTTATTATGCCTTAAAGAAATTCTTACGAATTCCTTAATTCATTTTATTCAGCGGTATTTTCGGCGCATTTTTAGGCCTCACATTGCCTTCGGCTTTGAGTTCGATTTGGAGTCGGATTTGGATTCAGATCGGATTCCTCCATTAGAGGCGGCTGTCAATTAGAGCCAGATGTCCGCAATGTCCGCGATGTCAGCCAGATGTTTTAACCCAAACGGAATGCACTCGATCTTGGCCCGCTCTCTTATGCCTTCTGCAACTCCTGAATGTCTAATTAGCATTCGGCTTACTTTGCCCCCAAGGCCACACATCTGTCTCTCCCACCCAGCCAACCAAGGATCAACATCGAAGTAGAGATGTAAGCAAAGAAATATCGATTACTCTGAATGTAAATCTAAAATCTAGCTGAATTCGGGGGAGACTTAATGGGTTAATATTGAAAAAAACATCAATGATGTTATCGAAAATTTAACATTTTGCGGAAATATAATGCCAAAAAAAACTATAAATGTTGATAACAATAGGATTGTAAATGGTCCAAATAAACAATCTAATAACAATTCAATAAATAATAATAGTTATCGTCTTAGTTATAGACATATCGAATTATTTATCGATAAGTGTAAAAATTAAACTATAGTAAAAGTTAATATTTTCATAAATTATATATATGTATATAATAATATTTGTCGTCTTAGTTAGCACTAGGTCGCTATCAAAATATCCAAGTATTTATCGACATATCGAAGCATTTATCGATAAGGAAAAAAAGTTAAACTATAGTGACAGCTAATACTTTAATAAATTTAACTAAGAACGATTATCGAATAGTGGCAATACAATATATAATAATAATTATCGCCTTAGTTATCGACATATCGAAGTTTTTATCGACAAGAAAAATTGTTAAACTATAGTAAAAGTTTAAATTTGAATAAATTTAAGTAAATATCAATATCGAATATCGCTTTCGTAGTGTTACCCCCTCTAAATGGATCTCCGTATCTTCCCGATTCAAACAGGAACTGGAGCAATAAACAAAGACATCAATGGCCCTGGGGCTCAGCTCAGGCCACATGCATACTATATATCTGCGCGATTCCTCTTCGATCGGCTCTCTTCCAAATTAGATGCAGTCCCATAAATAATAAATCGACGTCCAATGCAAAGTGGAAGAGCAAATACTTGCCGTGGCGACAAATGCTCAGAGAGAATGAGATGCCGCTACAAGGGGGAGAAGGAGAGGCACAAGAGCGACAGAGATGCAGGATAAGGCGAAGAACGAGAGGGGTGATAGTGGCGTAAAGAGCTCGGCACACGTTTGCCCAGAGACCCAGAGCAATCAATAATCCTAAGCCTGGCAGCCAGAGGAGTAAGCGGGGATCGAACTTAGATCGGAATGAATTCGCACCGAAAGGAGATCAGAGAGAGAGAGAGAGAGAGAGAGAGGTAGAGCGAGAGAGAAAGACAGAACACAAGAGGTGACAATGGCGAGATGAAGGGGATTCACAGAACCTGTTCACCCAACGGGCCTCACATTAGGCGGCAGTCGAGAAGTAAGGCAGATTCTTTGCCGTCTTTTAGCTGCTTTGGTATCCTTTGGCTTCGGAAGCTGCAGAATCTGCGAAGGGAAGAGGTATCAACTTGGGGGATACCCTAGAAAAATTGAGGATATCTTAAATAAATTATTAAATTAAAAGATTCCCAATTAGTTTTACTATTCTTGAAACAGGAACACATATTGGAAAATAATTTGAAAGGTATAAGAAAGTATAATAACAAAAATTCGTAAAAGGAATTTGTTTAATAAGAATAAGAAATATATTTGTTAATTCATTCTTTTATATACTTGTTTTACTTACTATTATAATTAAGATTTAAAATTTCCCAAAGCAACAGTTTGAACTATTTTTAGTTATTTTATATTTAGTAAATATTTTCTTTCCACAGTCTTTATAAATAAAAGTAATATTCCAGCTCACCTGTATATAATTCCTTAAATGTATTTCTTGAAACTCCATACTTTGGCTTAATCATAGTTCGATTTTGATCTCCACACAAAGCATATAATTTAAAAGTCGATTTACCATTAGCTTATATTTATTCCCATGCAATTTGTACATATGTATGCTTTGTGGCTGTTATCGGCTGGCTTTATCCGATTTTATCGATCCACTGTTCGTCCCCCAATGAGTAGTGATTATACCCCATTATTGCCCAGTTATTTCGATCTCGCTGATTATAAAAATAGCAAACGAGTCACGGCCAGATCGACAAGCAGCGCCAGTTCAAGGAGACACCACAACAAACACACAGAGCACACACACTGCACACACACACTGCACACACACACACGGCACACACTAAAGAATTGACCAATGGAGAAGAATCGAGCAGAAGAGCCAAGGCAGAAGAACGAAGTAGGTATCGTCTTTCTTGCCGTCGCGGATTCCTGTTTCTCTCCGCTCAGCCTGGCTTTTTCGGCATTAGAAGAGCTTCACATCCTCCGAAGAATCTGCAGGCGAAGAAGGAGAAAAATTATTATAATAAAAATAATAGCAAACCGGAATTTCCTGATCCTGTTTGTCTGCCTATCAGGCAAGAACCAAGCAACCTACCAAACAACCAACTGTGATTCCTTTTCGCATGTAAAGTTCGCTCGACGCAGATGTTTTCCACTCCGATTCATGTTGGATTTCCTCTATGTAAGGCATTGGGATTTTTCGACCAAGAACTGGGCCCCAAGGATCACCCTTTTGCCAGCATTTCGCTTTCGTTTCGTTTTCTTAGGAATTTCAAATATTTAAATACATTTCATCATCTTAAAGATATAATAAAATTAAATTGAATTGTACAAACCAGTTGTTTATGCTGAATTTTGATTGATTTCCTGAAACAAGTATTACCAAGCTCGTTACATTGTATACGAACGCGTTTAATGCTTTCCCATTTACATGCTGATTTAATGGGAATATAATGGGTTAATCTAATCCCATATGGCCAACGTTTAGTCTATGGTAATGAATGTGTTAAGAGTATATGAATCTATTTACACGCTCACGCGTACACATATTGCTATTTAATGCGAGGCCCGCACAGCTGTTGGCTTTTGCATTTTGATTGCTTTTTGCATTCTATTTCCAACCGGCAGCAGGCAGCTATCCAGCTATCCCGAGATCATGGATAGAAGAGGATTCCATTTGGCTTTAAAACTGGCTTAAAACTTGGATCTGGACGTGCAGCGGCAGCGGCATTATTTATGAGTAAATCCGCGGCGCTGGCAATTAATACGATTATCGGCCAGATTAATTGGCAGTGCCAGTGCAATTAATACCCGGTCGGAGTTGCACTTGTCTAATACGTCCACATAGCTATATTCTTGCTGCCAAAATCCTGTCAGGATTTCGTCTTGGATTTCCTCTTGGAATGGTATTTATTATAAACCAAATATATCCGAAAAATATAGATATCATTCAGCGGAATCTTCACAGACAGGTGAAGATGTGTTCCGTTAGGCGGATTGTGGTTGGGATTTCATTAAAGATGTTTAAGAATATTCACTTACAGTTATATTAAATTTTTAAGGAAGAGAAATAAATATATTAAAAGAATATATTTACTTTGAATTATTATATTTTTATTACTCACAGGAAATACTTATTTCAGAAGTATCTTCTCAACATTCTCTGCTTGCCAAGTAAAGACACTAATTAAAATGAAAAAACATGGTTAAAAATCATAAAGCGGAATAAACAAAATATTAAAAATTCCATAAATATTTACATAACTGTTCTTCAAACGAAAACGAAGGCGGGACAACAAAAAATCATATTAAAAGCACGTGCAAAATTATTTTCAAACATGAGAATTAAATTTCAATCAAGTTATTTAACTGCTTTTGTTGTGGGGTCGGCGGGACTCTCGTGATTCTTTTTTTCTCTCAGCCGTCAGGTGTAATTCGCTGATAAGACGAGGAGAGTCCCGGAGAAAAAGATCCAGACAGATTTTATGGCTAAAATAAATGACGAACACCAAAAGGCAGGCGGCAACGAAAGGAACTGGCTAATAAAAAGCCATTAAAGCCAGGTTCAGGCAGGTCATGTGAGTCAGTTTTCGCTTTGTTTTCCGAATTCGGTTCTCTGAGATTCCTGCACTTTTTTTGGGTGGTTCTTCGGCGACCATAAATCAGCGAAATTAGAAAAGTGAACAGATTTGCCAAGAAAAAACACATTGATGAGGAAAAATATATATATATTTTAGAAGAAGCTTAAGGCAATTTTTCCAATTTACCATTTTAACTTGGCTTTTTTTGGGAAGAGGAGGAGGATGAGGAGGTATTCCCACCATAATTCGCTTCTTGGAAAGCAACTGTATTTGAAAAGGAAAAGGGAGAAACCAGTTTCAGTTTTGTTCTCTTTCTTTGCTTACTTAACTTTTTCCTTTTTCCTTTTGGGAATTTCGCCTTCAGGTTTGATTTCAGTTTGCTGATTTTACTGATTTTTTGTATGGTAAATGGGAATTTTTGGATAAAGAAAATTAATATTTACGTATACGTAATTAAATATATTAAGTATACGGATTTTAGTATTTCATTTTAATGGTTTGAATGTAAATTACATTGTATTTAATATATATAAATGTCTTAGTGGTTCTCTTAATATTAATATATTAATTATATTGTAAAAAAAAGTGAGAGTTCCCATGATTAGCTCTAATTTCCTTTACTTAAATTTTTATAATGCAATTTTTCGGGGAATTTTTCGCTTTTTGAGCTCTTTAGAATTTTGTGGGCTTTTTTATCGTCGGATCATCATGACATCATGCAATGCAAATTCCAGCAAAGACAAAGACACTGAGAGAACAATGAAATAACAATAAAGGAGTCTGTGGGGACAAAAGTCTGGAAAATTGTGGCTCTTCTGCGAGGTCCCCTCTCCTCGAAAAATGCGTCGAGTCGAGTTGAGAATAAAAATCATAATATTTGCATAACAAATTGGGTCAAATGAGCGAATAACAACGCACACGTAATGCTAAACAAATCAAAACACCAGCCCATATCTATCTATATATATTTATATATATAAATGGGTATAGATATAGATATTTGTATGAAGATATAGATAGATTTATATGCAGATGTATGACTCCGCCTTCCATGTGTATGCTAATCGAATGAGCGTGTCCATATGGAAATGAATGAACGACGTCGGCGAAAAACAAACTGTAAACGTTGTACAATAATCGCCACCAAAGTCGGCGGAATCGGGAGAGTTTATATAAAGACAGAGAGAGACAATGCACAATTGCCCATTAGCATAATGATGCCATAAAGTGCGATCGATTGGATGGCTTTTCGAGCTTCGCAAAGGGGGCTGGCTATGTAGTTAGTTGCCCAAAAGAATGCGGCGTATGCCGGGCCAAAAAAAATACATAAAAAACAGTGTTCTATAAGACACCTCACCTCATCAAGGTGGAGTCTCCCCGCCATATAAATTCCTCTTCTATATACATGCACAGTGGCCAGCAAAAAAATAGCAATGAAAATGTATTGAAAAACCAAAAGGTTGCCATAAGGTTTCGGCTTAAAATTTTTGTGATGATTAAGTTAATTTAATTTAGTTAAAGTTACATATTATTTCCTAACATTTTTTGCGGAAAAATACATATAAATGTATATCAATGTATATCATATCGTGGCTGTGCCTCTTGACCGCTGCTGTGAGTTCTTTTATATAAATATATACCTTTAATTACATATACATATATAAAGATTTATATATGTTTATTCCTCTACGCATCGTTTCGTTTTATGACAATTAACACCGCTCAAGAAGGCAGGCAAGCAAGCTGGCCAAACAGCGACATCGTCTGGTTGTCTTCGCTTTATGGCCAAGTTAACACAACGAGGCAGGGCCGGCCAGGGCGGGCGACGAGAGGGAAGGGTAATGTTTGTGCAAATATGGCGCAATAAGGCGCAGTGTACTACTTCCTAGTTCAAAACAGACAGACAGGCAGCCATTAGGTAGGGTTCTCTTCTCTACTCACGGTACTGTTAAAAATACTTGAATATCCGCAATTATATTTTATGGAAAAGTCCAATTAAAATGTGGTTATTATGGCTGCTTTTAGAGATATGCCTGAGCTTGATACTCAGCCTGAATTGAGAATGGTAAAGGGTATTTAATTAATTGTATTTATTTAAAGTAAATAAAAAATATTTAGTGCTATTTATTTTAGTTAATATTCAAAAACCAAAGTCAAAACATAAATACTACAGAGCCTATAAGGATGATGTGGACCTATCGAGAATACTTTTTTAAAAATTGATCAAAATTAAATTAAAAATAAAAATTTCGTAGCATAAAGTCATTTACAGTTATTTAATTATTTATTTATATTTTGTACGGCTGAAATGTCAAATGTTATTTAATTATTTTAGTATTGAAATGTCAGAAAAGAGTACGCAAAAAGACAAATATTGCTAGTTTAGTTTACAAGTGAAACCTTTTTTTTATTTTATTAAATGGTCACACTGGCCGATAGAAGGACACTTGTATTGATATGCGTTATTTATAAATTAAATTTAAAAATAAAGGTAATAACATAAATAAATTTACAGGTTTTTAATTATAAAAGTATTTAAATGTAACAAAAGAATACACAAGAAGATAAATATTTACTTTACCAGTGTGACCTTTTTTTATCTTTTACATTTGAGACCGAATTTTAGTTTTTTAAATGGTCACACTGGCCGATAGAAGAACACTTGTATCGATATGCGTTAATGATCCATCGAGATTATGTGCCATCCCTAATGTAAGTCAACAGTGGCTCTATGCCAGACACTGATATTGCATAAACGATTATATCTTTCTCTTTTCCTTCCCAGTTCTCGCCTTACTTTGGCTGTCAGTCAATTTCCGAGATCAGATCCCGACGCAGACATCGATTGTCGGAGTTAAACTGTTAACATCTCGCAGATAGGTGTGTTTCTTCTTATTTTTTTTTTTCCTTTTCTTCCTCGCTTTTTCCTCTGTTGCGTGTCTGTTATCGCTGGCAACAAAGTGGCTGGCAACATGTTGCCTATTGCATGCGGCATGTTGCCAGCTGTCAATATGTAAGGCATATGTACAGTTGTCGTCAAAATAATAGCTGTTGAGTTACATTTCGTTAAAAGAAAATGTATTGTACTTTCTTTATATAATCTAAAGGAATATTAAATTAAAATTGTTACCTTATTTATAAATTATTATATATTTTAACATTTTTCACAGCTATCCCTAATTGTATTTCGGTATCGGAAGGCGTCTCAGGATCGGGACTGGGACTAGCATAGAGTGGCGCGTGTCTTGGCCGGTTGGACTTGACTCAATTCGTCATTTAAATGACGGAACCGAACCCCCTACTCTCCCCCCATTGTGCTACGCCCCTGGGGCAATGGCAGCACTTAGCGCAACATCAACTCAAATTGCAGAAGCTGCAAAAGCTGAAAAAAAAGAGCGAAAAAAAGAGGAACAGAAGCAGCAGCAGCAGCAGACGAAACCGGAGCTGCTCGATCAAACCGAACTCCCGGGGAACGTGCCGGGCCAAATTAATTGCTTCGTTAGATCGAAGAGGATCTAGAAGAACCGCTTTGCTTTGGCCAATTTTTTCTCGTATTTCTCCCACTTCCGTTGGCCACTACTGCTGCCGCTGCCCAACAACGATTGACAAATTTCCAAATGCCATTAAGCAGGCGTTGCATGCAGCCCAGCCTCCACCAAACCCCAAGCGAAGAGCCCCCAAAGAGCATGGAGCAGGATGGAAATAGATGCAGAGGAAGATGGCTAATGGATGACAAAACAGGTGGCCAACAACTGCAACAACGCCAATAACAACAACAGCGACAACCAATCTGGACCGCGAACTGTGTACAGGCACTGGAAAAAATAGAACTTGAGTTAGTAAAAGAAAATTTTAAAAAAATAAAACAACTTAAGGTAATTAGTTAAAGTTGTATATTGTTTAAGTACTTAAATGTTAAAAAGGAGGGAGCAAAAATATATAAAATATGAATTAAGTGAACCAGTGTGACCATTTTGGTTTTTACAATGGAGGTCATATTTATATTCTTATAGATGGTCACACTGGCAAAAAGGCTTAACTCAAGAGAGACGACAATAGAGGTCCACAAAGTTATCCATCTAAAAAAAATAAGAAAATAAAAACATTATTATTCTTATATAAATAAATATAATTATTAGCCAAGTCCCTTATAATATAATTATAAAATATTAAATATAATTATAATAATAAAACAGGTATTTAGTTACAGTTCTTAATTATTTAAGCATTTAAATGTTAGAAAGGACTGAGCAAAAATATATAAAAGCTTGTGTATTAAGTGAGCCAGTGAGACCATTTTGGCATTTACAAGTGAGGCCATATTTATATATAATTTTAACTCAAGAGAGACGACAATCGAGGCGCAGAAATAAGAAAGTAATATTATTATTATTCTAATATATATAAATAAAATAATTGGCTAAGTTCCTTATAATATAATTATTAAATATAAAATATTCTAATAATAATTAAAGTACTAAAATCTTTTACTTCTATTTATTAATTGCATTTTTTAATAAATTTACGCTCAGTACACTGCCAATGTCGGTGGAAAAAACACGCCCCGCTGGCGTTTGCAATTACCGTGTGGATGCCACCACAGGCATTAAATCACATTGCTGAAATATTTCATCTGTTTGCAAATTTTCGACAATCAACTTAATCGGAAATGCTCCGTTTTTTATAACTTTATCATCGGTGCACTCCTGGCCCGGAGGCGAGATTCAGGTTGATGTTGCCAGGTGGCAGGTGGCAGGCGGTGATAAGAATCTTGTACCGGCAATCTCTCCTGGGCATCTACGAGTGTCCCACCGCTCCTTGCCACTATTTTTCCATTTTCTATTTAGTTTTTTTATAGCTCCTCTTTTTTATGCCATTTTCAGCCATGTTTGCTGCCATTTGTTGCTTAATTAATGCTGCAGGTGGCGCTGCTAACGAGATGGAAGCCACGCCCAAATATAGATATACATATGGATATATCATATTCCAGGCCTAGCAAATTAAATAAATCATTTTTCAAGCCATATTCCGTTAAGAGCTGCATCGAGATATATATATATATGCAAGAAAAACCGTGATAATTTATTTGTAAATATTATAGCCATTAAAAGAAATAACATTTGGTTTGGCAAGGAAAAACAAAAACCTTAGAACGAACATAATTAATTTTCAGTGGCTCTAGGACATTTTATAGCAATATAAAATGAAGAGCCTGCAGCAGGAGCAGCGAAAGGAGCCTTGGAGTCCGCATACATGGCGCCTTGTCCTCCTCGTAGGTGTAATGGAGGATGGATCGCCGGGTGCCGAGGACCTGGTAAAGCTGCTCCTCGTGCTGGCGCCAGTGTATGCCGTTCTGGGTGAGGCACTGTTCCATCAGATCATCCGGCAGCTGGATGTGGAATGGGAAGCAGAATACGGAGGCCTGATGCACGGTGATCGTTTCGTTCCGATTGGCATCCAGACAGTGGAACGTATTGCTGTTCTGGAACTGCAAGTTGAGGCAGCTGCGCAGCAGTGACCGCTTCTGAACCACCAGGACATTCTCCTCAGATGGAGACAGGTAAATGGAGTAGGGTTCGCCGACCTTGATCAAATTGTCCCGGTACTTGGTGTAGGCCACCTCCGGATAGGTGCCCTGGCACTTCCTTCTGTAGATCTGGGGGTCCTCCAACAAATACTTGCAACGCTCCGGCACCATGTTCATCGGGTAACGATCGCGGTGCTGGCGAACCTGAACGCCGCCAGACACCAGCAGGAGAATCGAAATCAAGAGCTCTTGCAGGTACATTTTTCTATATATTATATAAAGAATAACTATAGATATATATTAGTACAATTCGGGCAGCTGACTAACAGGCTTGCTGGGTTGGTTCACCATCAAAGCTCGCCACTCCCCACAATGGGTGCTTTGATGGAGATTCATAAATATCACAGAAATACCAGACTTATCCAGAGTCCAGTCACCTTCACGCACTTTGCATAAGACGACACAAAGCGAGCCAAAAATAGATTGCAAAAATATTTTCATATATGAAAACAATACAACGAAAAAATATTGAAATATCGCCACATTTTCTATGACAAAAATATATCAACAAAGGCCGAACGAAGGGCCCCTTTTCGGGATGATATAATCCCTGCGAATGCCTAATATCGTTATAAATAAAGAGTAATTGTTGATTCGTAATATATACAAAATGGGCGGCAGCTAGGCTGATTACGAGGGATAATATCGTGTCGAATCGATTTTTACAGCCCTACACGAGGGGGTATTTGACTGGCGATGGTGACAAATGTCAACGAACAGCGAAACGAACCAAACAAAAGGTTCGATCAAGATTTCAAATTTTCTATTGTTGCCACAAATCGTTGGCTGATGGCTGGGATGGCTGACAATGGGCCAGAAGTAGCATCCAAGTAGCCAAAAAGCTGCTGATGGCAACGGTACTTTCTTGACCATTCTCAGAGTCTTCCAACCAATTCTTTTCTCTTACTCTCGCTCGCGTGTTCCATTAATAGTCAAAGTTCATGTGTCAGGGCGATGAAAATCGAAATCGATTGGCGGTCAAAGAGTGGACCTGCTGCCCACAGGGAAACCTGGCTAATATAAACAATATTTTCATCATTTTTATGGCCTATTAAGGCATTGGTTGTATTTTATTTATTTGTATGTAACCAAGATTAGTTTTTAAATTGTTTATTTTGTTCAAATTACTTGAGATATCAAACCTGTTACTTTTAATTTATTTCCAACATGCCATACACTAGAATTTTAATATTTTGAAATATTTTTTAAAACCTGTTTTATCTTTAAATTAATTTTTAAGGCCTCTTAAGGCTGTGGTTATTTTTCATTTATTTGTATATAACTAAGTTCAGTATTTATATAGCATATTTTTATTAAATTACTGAGATATCAAGCCTAATCTTCTTAATTTATTTGCAACATCCCAAAAACAATATTTTTAATTTTTTATAAATATTCTTCAAACTCCCTTTAACCTTTTATTAATTTTTAAGGCCTATAAAGGTTTTGGATTTTTTTAATTTATTTGTATATAACTAAGTTCAGTTTTTAAATAGTTTGATTTCTGCAAATAACTTGAAATATTAAGTCTGATATTATTAATTTATTTTCCACATGCCATAAACTATAGTTTTAAGATTTTTAAATATTTTTTAAACCTCTCCTTTAACCTTTTATTAATTTTTAAGCCCTTTTAAAGCTTTGGGTATTTTTTATATATCTCATGTTCCCAGTAAATAATAATTTAAGTATACTTTTTAAATATTTTTTAAAACCCTCAATCTTTGCCAGGCTTCACTGTCAATTTGTTTATCTCAATATGAGGGCTCTTTTCTGGTGGCTCTTTGACAAAACTTTATTTATGTTTTTCTTCACGCTCAACCGTTAAGTTAACTGCACATTCGCTTTGTTTGGCTTATTGGCCGCTTATTGTTTTAACTCCATGATCTCTGATCTCTCGGGGCCCTCTGACATGATTTGTTTCCCTTCGTCGTCGTCGTCGCCATCAAAGAGAAGAGAAGATGTTTTAATTATTAAGCGAGAGGAGGTTGGAGGTCGGTCAAGTAGCCCCAACTAATCGACTGATTAATGCCCCTCTCTCTCTCTCTAAATTTAGATATCTTCGAGCCGCGATTTGCCACGCCCATTGATCTCCGGTTGGTGAAAAGGTGTCGCTGGTGAATAACTAATATTCCATTAAATAGCCTAATGGCTGTCACTAAATGGACAGCGATAGGCGTAGCCCGACTGCCGAAAGAATGCCACTGTAAGTGCCGCAGGCGACGCGAAGACGCGGCACGTGTGGGAAGATTCAATAATCAATTCTTCAAAAAATCTTTGGGAACTACAAAGCGGAGGGAAATAAATGCCAGAAGACAACGATATTTTTTGGGGGAAGAAACTTTACTAGAAAAAAATCATAATTAAAACAGAAACAAATCCATTGAGATTTTTATGAAAATTATTAATAAACTTCCCTAGAAAAAATCATAATTTAAACAGAAACAAAGTCTTTGAGTTTTTTATGAAAATTTTTAATAACTTAGCTTTCAAGAAACAGCAACTTAAATTTAATTTAAAATACAAATATTAAAACTCAGTAACTAAGAAAGAGGAATTCTCCCAGAGAGAACCAAAAGCTAAAAGAAATTTTCGCTTACGGAAGGCGCAGACATTAGGGAAATCAAATGGCTAAAAGACAAATAATGAGCCCCGGCCACATTCCGAATCATTTACAAGGCTCATTCTGGCATCCGAGGAGCAGATTCTCCAGTAGCCAATCGTTCGTTCGTTCGGTCACTGTGTTCCCAAAGCCCCCGGAGATGATGTCCGTCTTTGGTGGCTACCTCTAATTCCTCCGACTTCTCTGATTCCCCCTCTCGTGTTCTGAAAACTCCATAGATCCATAGATGGCCTGCCCCTCTCGCAGGTGTGCTGCTAAAATAGTTGACTAATTAATTTATAATACAATTTCACTGGCCAATCGAAGTGGGGAGACACGCGGGATGATCGCTACCATTTGCAACATGGAAACCGTTTTAATACACACAACAACTGGCACCACTGCCAGCCAGTGCAAGCCACCGCCAGCAGCCGCCTAATCATTGTTTATGACATGGTTAAGCCACTGGCCAAGCCATTCCTTTAGACATGGAAAAAAATATGTGACTTGCTGCCAGAAATGAGCAATTTAAGGGTCAGCTTGCTGTAAATATTTTATAAAATATTTTTGATATCAAAATAATAAAAATCAGAGAGAAAATAAATAAAAGATATATAAAAAATATTAATATTAATTAAAATTAATATTAAAGAAGAAATAATTGAAAGAATTTACTGGACATGGCATAGAAAGATTTAAAATACTTAAAAGCATCTTAGAACTATTTATAATGGTATCAAAATAATTAAAGTTAAGGAGAAAATAAGTAAAATGTATCAAAATAATTTAACTGAAGGAGAAAATAGTATAAAATAAAAATTAAAACTATAAAGCAATAAGGAGAAGATATGAATAAAATTAAAAGAAAACAAGAAATTAGTGAAACATATGAAAAAAATAAATTTAAATAAGAAATAATAAGTGAAAGAATTTACTGGACATTTTAAAGAAAGCTTAAATATACCTCAAAACATCCCAGTAAATAATTAAAATTAAAGAGAAAATAAGTAATTAATATCAAAATATTTAAAGTTAAGGAGAAAATAAGTGATATATATAACAAAAAAATATAAAAATTAGATAGGCATAAGAGGAAAATATAAAATTAAAATAAAAAATTAAAGAAGAAACAAGTAAAATAAATAATAAAAGCATTCAACTACCTAAAAACATCCCAGATATATTCATAATCCTTTTTCAAACCCATTTTCAGCTGAAATCCCCTCTACAATGTATAAATTATTTTCGGTGTGTTGGGGATTTAGTCAGGTCTTCTCTCAGAATCTCAGGTTGTGTGGTCGGTGATCCCCTTCTCCTTCTGCTTTCCCCCTTTCTTTATTTATTTCTCTCGTTTTTTTTTTGCAAGGGAAATTTATGCAAATGGCCAAACAGATCTCTTGTCAAAGCCTTTGCGCAATTATCCCCGAGACAAGACCCCACCTGCTGCTGTTTGTGGCATTTGATTGAACTCAAGTGTGCCAGATGCGTAATGAGTTGATGAGGCAAGGGATCCGATCTCCGGATCCTATGGGCACTGAGGGGCGCCAACACGTGACAACAACTGAAAATCAATTGGAAATTCCTATGAGCACAAGAAAAGAAAAGAATTTAAAGCAGAAACTCGCAGCAAGTAGAAGAAAACCACTTGCGTGTGGGTGAAGCCAATCGTGCAGTTGTGGGAATAGCTTCATAGAAAGTATAAAGAGTTTCTTGAAAAAATCAAATTAAACAGGAGCTGGCTTAGATTTACAGCGGTTTCAACGTAAATATTTTCTACAAATAAAAAAAATAAAAAAACATAATTTACTTACTTAAAAACCTATTACAATATAAATATTTATTTAATTTATAATAAATGTACCCCACTGTACGGGCAACGGCATTTGTGCAACAACTGTTGCTGCAACCTCCGATTTCTGATTCTCCTTAACCCGGGCCAATGCCCAAAATGCAAATCGAACTACGAGTGCTCGATATATATCTGATTTTAATTCTGAATCCAATTCCGATTCCGATTCGAGATCTAAGCAATCTGTGTTCACAATTTGGTCGATGGTCGCGCCAAGGCTTTTCCTTGCCGTCGCTTAGAACCGCTAGAGACCGAGATCGAGTCCGAAACCGAATATCAATCCGAATGAATGGATATCGCGAATCGAAACTCGCGAATTAGGTTTTGCAATGTGGATGGAAATGAAGTGAATACGCACGCCAGGCAGCCGCAGGTGACCGTTCCGAATCACGAGCTGCAACGTGATGTGGCGAAATGCGAGTGGAAAACAAGAAAGGAAACTATACAGAAGTCATCCCCAGTCTAGTATTTCTGGTACCTGAAATTAATATAATTTATATTAATATATAAGAGTGTATTTCAATGGGCTATTACTTTAATAATTAATTTTAAAATTAATGCGGAAAAAACATCAAAACTAATCTGTGATCTGTAACAACTCAACATAAGGTTAATAAATATCCAGGAAAATACCTGAGAAGCGGAAGAAGGAGCCTTCAATGAAAACAAACAATGCAATGTTAATACATATTAATTTTGCTTCGTCATAAAGTAAATAAGTGAGGCCAGCGATAAGCGATATATAATTTTTTGTTTTCTGTCATACTCTTGCTCAATATGGCCGGGCCCCAATCCAACCGATCAATCTTTATGGGAAAGGACATTAAAATTTACGACGAGGAGGAGTAGAGGAAGAAGCATCGGGATCATCCGTAAAGATTGGCCACCGCTCTCGCCGTAGGTGTAGTGGACGATGCCCTGCTTGCTGCTGACGACCTCGTCCAGGTAGTGTCGGTCCTTCTTGGCATCGTTCTCGATGAGGCACTCGTTCATCAGATCATCCGGCAGCTGGATGTGAAACGGAAAGCAGAATATGTCGGCCTGGTCCAGGACAATCGTCTCGTTATGGCTGGACTCCAGACAGTGGAACGTGTTGCTGTCCTTGAACTGCAGCGTGTGGCAACTGTGGAGCGGCGAGTGCTTCTGCAGGACGAGGACACTCTCCAGGGACAGGGTCATGTACATGGAGAAGGGTTCGCCGACCTTGATCAATGTGTCCCGGTACTTGGTAAAGGCCACCATCGGATAACTTCCATGGCACCGTTTATGGTACACCTGGGTCTCTTCCAACAGGAACTTGCAACGCTCCGGCACGACATTCTTGGGGTGCTCCTCGCCGAAGACTGGGCTGGAGACCAGCAGGAGGATCTGGAGCTGAAGCAGCCCCAAGTCCATCACTCGGTTCTATATTTTTTTTAATAGATATTTATTTATGTATCATTTGTTACGTGTGTGTGTGTAATAACGTTTGTATTTATTCTGTTAAAATAAAAAACACCAGCGGCTTGATCACAGCTTACTGTGTTCGAACAAATTATGACTCATCCGGTGGACTTTGTAGAGACTGAAAAAGGGTGCTCCATTAAATAAATCAATAACCTTAAATAGAAACTGAATTTAATAATATTTTGCAATAAGAATAAAAACAAAACTCCATTAGCAAACCCTAAATATTAAACTCTTAAGTTTTCTATATAAAATCTATTTTTTTTTGGCTTTACTTTGCACTTAACACAATTATCTCTAGACATTTATTATATTTCAAGCTCTGCCAAAAATATATTTTAGGGATTTCAAAAAAAAATTTATATTATAAATTTAATTAGAGAACCTAATTAGTTTATTTTTAAAAGCTTCACTCTCATAGATCTCTCATAGAACTCTGATAGATCGGCATTATTCATTCCGCCCTGGCGTTGATTTGCTGTCGATTTAATTGATTCACTTACTTGGTCGGCATTATTTCAATTAGGCATTATACCACTGAGAGAGATCGGGGGAATATATGGGAAAGGGAGGGGACTGTCGACATGACACGTTGGAGTCAAGTTGAGGCCGGAGCTATCATCGATAATTATGATGAGTGTGATCCAACGATCGATGGATTCTGATTCCGATTCTGATTTGCCTGCATAGCTTTGCAGTGATTAATGCAACGGCAAACTGTTCGCCTTCCTTCAGTCTTCGTTCACTGATTGAGTGATTGACGGATTGGCTGGATTGCCGGAAGAAAACACTCGGCAGATTGTGTCCAGATTGCATAATTCGTTCGAATGCAACATAGTCTGAGGTTAATTGAAAAAGTAACAGAACGCAGGAGAGCTTATGCATATTTAATTAATATTTATATATAAAAAGATCAAATAATATCTCTATTATGAATTATTATTCAGGATACATTACAGAGTTTATAATTAATGCTTAGAAAAATTTATAAACCATTTGTAATGACACAATTATAGTAAATTATTTATGTAGTATTTTTATCATCAGCCTTTTGCTCGATTTTTAATCTACAAAATAAAGTAAACTAAAATCTTCATCGTTTACCAATAAGAGAACCTTTTATCTAGGAACCGGACTTGTAATATTCAAACAAAATCGTTGCATTCTGTGCTTTGGTTTCTCTTTTTCCTAAGAGAAGCTTTTTTTATTATTTTTTTGTGGTGATTTATCTGACAAATCAATTTCATTCTCGCCTGGCCCGAACCCCCGCCGAGTCGCGTGTGTGCGCGCTCTGGAAGAATCCCATTTAATTAGCTAGATCTCTTGGCTCCTCTGTCTTTGGGGAATTGGATGGCATTTAATTCAATATTGTATTTATCGAATGGCAAGCTGATTTAACGGCATTCCGTCTGCTGTCTGCCTGGCTTTTTGTATATTTTTTGTATATTTTTTTTGTATATTTATTTTCGGTTTGTTTGGGTTTGTATGAGTTTATTGATTTTGTCATTAATGGGATTTCCTTTCAGGCCCCAGCAGGTGGCAATTGTCATGCTCGGCCAGTGTTGTCAACATTTACTTGTATTTATGGTTTGGGTTCTTCTTCTCTCGTTTTTTATAAATTATATAGAGAGGGGCACAGGCACATATGATCGGAAGTTGGCACTCCATGTGCGGCAAGTGCTGCTGCCGTTCTCCATATTAATATTGAAGTGTATGAAAGAGTCAGGGAGTCGCACACTTCCGTCGCCCCCTGCCATTATTTCGAAATTGTGTCACGGAGAATCGGGGAATCAGGAATCCAAAATGTAGAATCCGAATCGGAAGCATACCCCCAAGCGCATTCTATATGCGCACATTGTGCCAGTTATTTCAGGTACAGGGTATGAGCAGTGGGATCACTTCCCAGAACCCATCTTAATCTGTTGAATGATATCTCTAATCCCTCGAATGATCGACACCTGTTATGCAAATAAATATGGCCAAATATGTCTCTCGGATCCTCTTAAGCTTGTGACATGATCGCCACGGAAATAAATCCATGACAACGAGCAAGTTCTTAAGCCTCATCAGCGAATTCTTTGGCTTCTTTGCTTAATAGCAAAATAAAAAAAATATATAAGCTATTAAATTAAATTAATTTGATAGCAACAATAACTGGAGCAGAGTGGGAATTTTAAGAAGAATTTAAAGTATAAATTTATAAATTGTTTCACTGCTGAATATTTTAGTTAAACATATATTATAATTAATTCTGCTAAGCAAATTCTTATAAAGAATTTATAATAATGTATTTCAAAAAGGAAAACAAGCCGTATTTGTTCTTAAGAAAATACAATAGTTACAGCCCTGATATTAATTTAAAGCAACTATTGTAATAAATTCAGCAAACGAGATCCTTAAAAAATAATTAGTAGTAAATTGTTTTATATATTTTTATATTTTAATAATTAAATTTTGTTTACTTGCATAATAATAATATTTAAAAATTGATCTGCTCTTACGAAAATTAAATATTATCAACCCAGGGTATCTGCACAGTCTTCTTTTATATCCCTCCATTTTTGTTTTCCCCATGCGCATATGTTATTTATTTTTTTGCAATTTTCTTTCGATAGTTTTAATCAATTTGGGAGTCCATCAATTTATGGTTTATTGCACTTGATATATTGCCCTTTGTTTTGTTAATTTTTTACCTTTACTGCCTTCCTTTTTTTCGCTAACATATTTAAGGTTGATGGATAAATAAATGCTTAAATGGCGACCTTCCAATTGCCAATGGAATGAAGTTCGTTGGCCACTTTGGCTGCCGGCGATTTTCGTGTAAATTTTTTTGCTGTAAGCTTTTTGGTTTATCTGCTGCTTTGTTTTATTTTT
Source organism: Drosophila tani (assembly GCA_008042535.1). NCBI lineage: Eukaryota > Metazoa > Arthropoda > Insecta > Diptera > Drosophilidae > Drosophila > Drosophila tani. Next base: position 19,074 of record VNJO01000535.1, read on the forward strand.
TGCTGTTTTTTCCTGCTTTTCATTTAGTTTTTTTACTCGATCGGTTGATTGGTTGGTGGCTGCGATGAACCGTTAAACTTTTGCCCCGCGCCACGACACCTGACACTTGACACATGACACCTGTGACACAGGCGACGACAGCGGCGGCAGCTACACTACAAAAAAAAAATAGAGGAATGAGAAATGCCCTGGGCATTGGGCTTTGGGATTCGGATTTTTGGTATTTGGGATTTGAGGATTCTTGCTTCATTAATCGCTCGCAATTAAGCGCCACTTTATTTCCAACTTCACACTTTGTGGCCGGGCTTTTGTCGCCTCTTATTTATTTTTTTCGTTTTCGCAGCTGCTGCCCCTTTCTCGGTTTTTGGTTTCGAATGCATTCAATCAGCGCAATTGATTGATGTCTCGACTGTTTCTGTGTTGTTTTTGTTCGCTGCTTGGCACGTGTCGTGATTTTTTCAAAGGGGTTTCACATTCCACCAAAAAAAAAACGAAAAAAACTGTTAACGGATATGGAAAGCCTATTCAGGCAGGCAGCCGAGATTAATTGGCCCTTAGGGCCAAGATGAGGCCACAGAAAGAGGCCCAGAAAAATTGGATTACATTTACAAATTTTTACACTGAATTAAAAGTACATTTATCAATGGGCTTTGGATTTTTCAAAGTGAAAACTTTTGAAAAGCAGAGGAATTGGTTTGAAAATGAATTTAAAGTGTTAAAAAATAGTGCAGACAAGAGAAAAAGGGTTACAATAAATATGCTGTAAAAAAACGCATGTAAAACTATTAAAAATAATTTAAGTTTCTATACCGAACATACTGAACATATACTTAACTGAAGGACCTTGAATAAAAATATATATTCATAATTAAAATCGAATATAAAATTGAAGAAAATGACTTTAAAGAATTAACATATTGTGCGGACAAGGGATAAAGGGTAACAGTAAATTTGCTTTAAAAAAACGCATATAAAACTTTTAAAAATAATTTATACTGAACTGAAGGACCTGGAAAAATATTATTTTCTGATTAAATTCGAATATAAAAGTAAAGAAAACATAAATTTTAATAAAAGATCTTGACCAAGTTAGTTAAAATAAATATACCTTATTTTAATCAAAGATCTTGGCCAACTTACATCATGGCATTATCTTTAGACATAGCCTCGCAATATTACAGCCTTTTAAAAGTTCATTAAATGTTATTAATTCGGGGAAAAGTAGCATTAAAAGTAAAACCCACTCTTGGCTGGGCCCAACTTAATTGAGAGAATCATTTTCAATTGCCGGAAGACGGACACAGATGACTGACTTAACAGCACCTCTCCTATATATATCTACTATAGGATATAACTGATATATATATATATATTTACTAAGCTCGTGTGTGTAATCTGGTTCTGCGCACTGAGCGCATTAATTATGCGTTCCAAAGCGATGATGTCTGGAATATATGTGTATATGGGGGCTTATAGAAGGCAACCATGCCTTTTTGGTTTGCTGCTCATCTTGGCTCGTTCTCCGTATGAAATTCTTGGCACGAGTTGGTTAATTAATTTAATTAATGTTTTACCAAAGCGACGCCGGCGCTGGGCACGGACACGGGCACTGGCACTCGCACTGGCGAAGCGTCGACTTTGACGCTCTAACCATTTTCATTTTCCCGACCATTTCCCGGCCATTCTCCCCCCCTTTGATTCTAACGGTAGCACGAATATTAAGACCGAAAAAAATCAACTTAAATGCCACACACAACACACACACCACACAGATGTAGATATAGTCTTCTTTATGATCTTTTTTCTCGAAAATTATTTAAATTTCATTTCGATTTCAATAATGCCAACAGCAACAGCAGCTCGGTTCGGTTCGTATGCCTCGAATTTTATTTTCAATTAGAGCCAGGTTTTTATATCGGGCAAGGCCATAAAGTTCCTTATCACCGCCACCGCTTGCATTTCTAATGAGAATTTATGGAACCCACCTCCGCCGCGCCGACCTGTGTTTTTCGTTGATTTTTTGATTTTTCCTCTTCAATTTTCAGTCAATTTTGGATTTTTCGGTGCTCGTAGAAGGCATTTAGAAAAACTTGTTCCACTGATTCTTATCAAGCGTGTGTGCTTTTTTTGTGGGGGGGAAGAAAGTTTCTTATGACCAGAAAATATTCCCACTCGTAAAAATTGCAATTTGTTGTTTCGAAAAAAGCTGAATAATATGCCATTAAATTTATAAAGCATCTGATAGTAGGAATCTAAATTCTTTAAAGACAAAATGGCCTTGGCTTTGGAACAGGTGTTTTGTTTTTCTAGTTTTCTTAATTATTTTTTGAAAGAGAATTCCCGGAAGAAACTTAAACTAAAAATCTGATTTAAGTTTCTACTAATATCAAAGACTCAGAGATTGAAAAAATGAGAAATTATGTTCATAGTTTGAAGATATATATAAGATCTTTTCGCCGCCTTTTAAATTTATTATAGACGAATCACACTTTATCTATGGCCTCTACACTTTTATGCCTTATCTGTCAGGACAGGGAAATTTCACTGGCTTTTCACTGATGGTGCTTCGCTTTTTTTTCTTCCTCCATACACTGGTTACTGGTTGTTGACCGCTCTTGCTTCTAGTTCTTCCGCTTTTATTGATTTATGCGAATGCGGCGACCATCAAAGCGAAAAAAATGCAAGGCTTCGACTGCGACTGCAACTACAAAGGCAGCAGCAGCTACAAACAACAACAAATACAACTGCAACTGCAACTGCGGCCGCAACAACAACTTCGATTACAATTTAAGTCGGCGACCGTGGGCTGGGCGACTCCTCCGAAAGCAGGGAAATATACAATCGATAGTTTAAAAGTAAGGCAATAAAATCGATAAATGAAAGAGGGTACGGCATGTACAATCGATAGTTTGAAAGTAAGGCTAAAACAATCGATAAATGAAAGAGCGTACAAAATGTTCAATTGATACACAGAAAGTAAGGCAATAAAAAAATTTACAGAATGTGCAATCGATAGCCAGAGAGTAAGGCAATTAAATCGATAAATGAATAGGGTACATATTACTACCAAAAAGAAGCTCTAAATATAATAAATGTATTTTAAATTATATTTCATATGTGCAGCCTGCGGTAGAATTCCCAACGGGTTCGACCTTTTTCTTGTTACCTTAAGTTCACTAATTGCCTTGGGCTTAGGGATCACGATATAAAAACACAAAATAACATTAATGTTCATCCATAATTTTATTTTCCGTAGGGAAGGAGGTCCAGGAAACTGAGGGTCCGTGGGCGTAAAAATATAGAGCTGCTCAGTCCGAAACAAAGGCCGCCAGGCAAACGCTCCAAATTCTATTATCCAAGTAGTAGCAGTATGTGGTCCTTTTAGTGTGAAAAGTGTACAAAGTGTGTATAAAGTGTGCAAAGTGAAGTGTAAATATTGTATCTTCCTCCTCTTCCTCGGAGGTGGTTTTAGATCGAATCGGATCGGTCGGATGAGCAGAGGGTACAGCGCACAGCCTCTCCACTCCAGTTTGGGACTCCATTACAAATGACGTCGATATCGTCGTAGCCGGATATGATAAAGGAGCCTTCGGTGCCTTGGTTTCCTCATCAAGATGCCATGTTCATGCAGATATCGAAGAAATTCGTCCTCCATCCCAAAAAGAATGGCATATCGGTTTTGTCGATCGAGTTCCAACATTTTCTGATTATGAATGCGCTCCCTCCTACGCATAACCTCGTGAAATATGACACTGCTCACACACATGCACATATCGACAATAAAGGGAGCCTGATAGATCTTGGTCTTCTGCGTTTCGTATTTACGGTACACTTCCCTAACGGCCCGCTCAAAGAACCGCCCAGCTGCAGCAATGACCATGAATATGAAGGTCAGGATACCGAGCACCACCATGTCCTGATGTTCTTTGATATATCTGATACGCTTCGCGACAATGGATTCTGCCATCGTGTCGGGAAAAAAAAAATATAATACAAATTTCAAAAACAAAAAAACCAAGAAAAGAATACGAATTCCGAAAATCAAAATTATAATGTAATTTTTCCCGGCTGGAGTGCTGTACGCTCGGAGTGTGAGAATAATACTGAAACTGAAGCTGAGACCAAAGCCTACTATTATTACTATTTTCTTGACCATAACTGTAGCTAGTCTAGATTATCAATTTTTATTTTATTTTCAATTTTATTTTCTCGAAATTATAGCACAGAAAAATGCCTTTTGGGCAAAAAAGTCGCGGTACACTCATGGCGTATACATAATATTCATGGAGAGTAAAGCAGATAAAAAAAAAACCAAAGAAAACTAGGAAGCGGCAGCAGAAAAATTAAAAATTCACCGCTACAGAGCATTGACACTGAGCACACACAACATCATAATCATTATCATTATCAGGAGCCGGAATATATATATAATATTAGATATAGACACACATCGGCGAGCGACTATTGACAGGCGCAGTTAACGAGAGCTTTTGCCAGAATATTTATCTTTCAAGCATCATAAATCATATAGAACCAACGAAAAAGAACCGAGCGAGGCAGGTGGAAAATTCGAGATGGAACCGAGCTAACAGATACCATGAAAATATTTATTTATCAATTAATTATTTATTTAAAGAAAATTTAAATAATTTAAGAACCTCTCCATCGGTTATTTAGTTGAAAATATGTATTAAAAGGATCCATAAATTCTTTAAAAATTATACAATCTATGAGAAAAGCTTTCCTTTTCCTTTGATAATTTAAAAAAATTTACTTTAAAGTATACACAAATATAAACTGCCCTATGAAAATCCCCCTATATGTATAACCCACTTTATACCTCTCTTACAGGGTACTTTAAAGCCCGAGAGCTTAAATTATATAATATTCTTCTTACTAACTATTATGGCAAGGGCACTTGCCATGCTCATTGCCTCGCAACTAACTCTAAGCTCGGAACTCATGTATACTATATATATAGTATATATATATATATATATATCAGTAATTACAGCCATAGAACGGTGTGCTTCTGCTCATCATCTTTGCGTTTTTTGACTGATTAAGAAAATGAAAATGCAGCCAAGCGTTGGAAAATGTTGCTGATAAACAAAAGAAAATAAAAACATTGCGAAAAGAGCAAATACTTTTTTTTTTTTTTTTGTGTGCAGTGAGTGAAACCCAAATGATTTAATTTATAAAGCATCACAAGAGACGACACATCTTCAATTATTTTTTTTCACATAAAATATCAAACCCTGAATATTTCTTTAAAACCTATTTAAAAATATACAATAATAATAATTAGTTCTTACCTTAATTTATTAACATATACAGCATGTACAGTATTTAGTATCAATTATTTCGCCGATCTCTCGGTCGCACATGTCCATTACTCATTCATTCTAATTTGTTCTATTGCCTCATAATTTGTGGCAACAAAAGGCTGAATTTACCCCCGACCCTGACTTTGAATAAACTCAAACTCTCTGTGGTAACTCTCTGAAAACTCTATCTACCATATAGCATTTGTGTATATATAAATACGACTGTCGTCTAATCATAATTCAGGGGCTTATCGCAATGCTGGGCATCATCTCCAGTTTCGTTTCGTTTCGTTTCGTTGGGATTTGGATTGGCATTGGTATGGGATTGGGATGATCACTAAGAAGATGATGATGATGCTCCTGCTGTGGAGAGCTACAGCTGCGAGCAAGATTTTTGATTTTTTTTTATTTCTAAAGTTTCATAAGAATTCGATTTATCTTAAATACTTTGAGTGGTTTTTTTCATCAAAAAATAATATAGTATTCTCAAATAAATCCCAAAGTCTTACTCCATACAAAATACATATTTATTCAAGAGAAAAACTTATTAAAAGTAAAAAACTGACTCTAAATAGTCAAAATACCTTTGAAAATAATTTTAAATAATCTCTAAGATCGTACAAAAGTATCATAAAAATGATTAAATTGTATCGCATGTGCCATTATTTCGACCACAACTGTGTTCTGCCTCCTCTTAGAGTCTCGGAGTTGCTGTCGTCGACCGTAAACTTGCGACAAAATGTCGCGTGCTCTAAACTGCAGTTATGTAACTTTACTATGCCTGACAACTCGCTGGCAACTCGCTCATAAAATCGCCAGCTTTATCGCAATAAAGGAGGAGCCCCACCCCTGGCCAAGCCAAGCCAAGCCAAGTTCAATGCTCAGCATCCAGTATATCGAGGGGCTCCGATCCGATCCGATCCGATACTCTAGGCGATCGTTAATTCTTGATTGACAAATTATTGGCCAAATTGTTTACTCATTGCTCCAGCTTCCGCCTTGGGACAATTATGTGAGGGAGCAGCATTTCTACACTTTGGAATAATACTCGTATTAATTTATTTAGTTATTTTAAACATTTTAAACGAGCTTATCATAATTCTTTTTATAATTTCCCAAGCTTTCTTATTAAGACCTCTTATTGTTTATGATATTTTTAACATTTATACTAATTTTTAATATTCATTTTTATTATTATACACATTATATTATAACCTTTGCCTTTACCCATAATTTGTGACACAAACCATTATTGAAAAATTCCGCAGACACTTGCCCCTTTTTCCTCACCTCCAAATACCTACACACATTTTTTTGCAGTGCCTTGTAGGAGAGTGTACGGCGCACAGCAATTAAAAACAATTTCCCCCGCGTGAAGTGGCGCACAGCGAAATGATTGAAAAGCGACGACACCTGATAATAAACGTTGCCACATGCTAAACTCAAATTCAGGCCAGGCCCGGCCCGGCCAAGATAGCTGAAGATGATCGGGAATCGGGAATCGGGAAAGGGGGGACTATCTCGAGAGTGACAGGCTGGCGTGGGTGTTAAATTACAGGGACCAGGGGCTGTGTCCAGCACAGAGCAATCTCCGCCTCTCTGACAGACAACTCCTGGACGGGATCCAAATTCAGGTCCCAGATGGATGGCCCGCGCGTCAATGTCATCCGCATTACGCCCGCGGTTGTTAACGAAAAAAAAAGCTAAAAAAAATACAGGAAAAAAATACTCAACCAGCCTACATGGAAGAAAATACAGACAGAGTCTCTTAGGCTGATCCGTTCGCCAATGGATGCTGGCCATTTGTTTAGATTGATGTTCGATGTTGTTGGCAATGTTCCACAAGTTGCTCCTGTCCACAAACAATGAAGAAACACAATGCTCCGTTGAGACTAGTCAATATCCTTCATTGTTTGTTGATGGACATCGAGGAAAGTGTACGAAAATAGGTTTAGTTAGTGAAGAATGTAGAAAAACCTTGCAGGAATCAGTATTTTATATGTTATTAATGCAATTTCAAAATAAAAATAATATTTTAATAGCTGAGACTTTTTTGAATTAAAAATTAAATGTTTGTACAATTAGCTCCACCTTTAATTAAACATTAAAACTATCAGTCCTTGAATAACTTTAAATAGAATATATATCTTGAGCTTTCTTAATTTCTCTTTCCCTTAATATCTTAATATGTATAATATATACAATTTATTTATTTCTAGAAGGTATTTTTATCTATTTTTTTTGTATTTATTTTGCAGCTGTGTGCACGGCAAACTCTTGGCCAAAGGCAAGGGTATTTTCGTCGAGTTAAAAATTGTTATTTGCCGCAATTGTGGGCCGCAGTGGGCGTGGCCGGTGGCAGCTGCAATTCCATTCGGGTTTTTCCCTCTCCTTGGCTTTGACACTTGGCGGTTAATTGCATGGGTCTTTGCCTGGCCTGACTTCTTCTATTCTCCTAGCCTTCCATTGCCTTGCTTTGAATTCGTCTCGTCTCACGTGGCGTATACGTAATGTGTGGAATTTGGTGGTCTGGTGGCATCGCATCTCCATAGAGACGATCATTAAGACCCCGGCCACATAATTTGACCAAAAGCAGAGCCAAAGCCAAAGCCAAAGCCGGCGGCGAACTGAAACTCGAACTGGCGACAAACTCAAACTCGAAAGTCAAAGTCAATAAAAATTCTGGAGTCGGCAAAGATGAGAAGAGCGTGCAGCAAATAAATGCAGGCAAACTTCTTCTTCGATCGCGAACGATCGGCTAAATTAGTTGTCATGGGAATTTATTGTGCTCGAGTGTGAGGCCGCAGGCTTCAGGAGTCGCAGAGTCCCGGGATCCGGGATCGGGAATCGGGCGAGCGTAACCCTAATGTGCCCACATGCATCCATCCCAAAGATCATGCGCATGATTAGCTGGCAACAAAATAAAAAGAAAAAACAAAAAAAATAAGAACAGGCTCTCTAACAAACTTAACGCCAAGCGAAACAGACTCTGCCTGAGCTTTCTGTTCTCAACTTAGAGATGGAAGGAATATATTCTATAAATTATATAAACAACATAAATAGACAGTTTCCTTATTTTTGGCAGGTACACAATATATTCTTCTTATTGAGGAAGGTAAATTTATATACTTTAAATAATAATAAATATTTTTTAACTCCATTTAATACTTATTTTAAATCTTATTCGTTTCAGAAATACTTAAAATTATATATACAACATAAATATAAAGTTTCCTTATTTTTTTTAGGTAGGTAAATTGATTGACTTTAAATAAAAAGAAATATTTTTAAACTTCATTTAGTATTTGTTTTTAATTTTATTCGATTTAGAATTATATTGTATTTTAAGCAGCGTCTTTATAAATGATAAATCTAATTATTTTATATTTCTTTAAATATTTATACATATTATACAAATTTTAAGGATACCTTCTTGTTACAAAAAAAATATCCAAGTTACATAAAATATACAAAAGCAATATTAAAGTTTATAACAATTATTTTGGTGCTTTTATTTTCTTTATTTTAGTTTAAACTGTGTTTTGATCCACTATTAAAATATTAATCAAAATATTATCCTACAAGAAAAACGATATTTAATACATAAATCCCCTAAAATGGCTAAACTTAGTTTTAAAAAAAAATCCAAATTACCTTGAATATTGCTTTTTCCCACTCCTTTTTTTTTTGCTCATCACGAACCCATCTCTAAAATCCGTATACCCGCGCTTACAAGTGTCCAAGTGAATGTGTGGCCGTCCAAGCGCAAATTGTTTGAGTTGCCAATTTGTATTAAAGTTGAATTATGCAAATAATGCACAGACGCGGCGACTCGCCGATGAACTCGCAACTCCCAGTCAATTTCAGGCGCGTTTTTCCCTCGCTTCAACTCCTAACTGTCAACTGTCACACACATACTCAAGCACACACAAAATTCAGCAAAAAAAAGAGAAGTAAAACAAGAAAAATCCAAGGAGTCTGCGAAATTTGTTTAGTGGCAAACATCATTTGTCTCAGGGCATATCTCTTCTGGCAGCCTCCGTCTTAATCTACTGTTGTCGTCGCCGGCGTCGTAATCTATTATTAAAATGCCATTAGAGCGGTGCCAGTCTCTGCCCCTGCTCACCTGGGAAACCTACTCACCTCAGCATCATAGCCATATAGCCATTCGCATCTCCAGGTGCCAGCTGTCGTTTGTCTCCTCGACCAACGGCAAATGTAATTATCGATGAAAACATATTTGAATCGATACTATACTCTTCCTCTAAAGGTGTTTGTATTTTTTAGGGAAGCTTTTAATAATTAAGAAATTTAAAAACAAATCATTTTGAGACTATAGTATTATTTAAAATTTATTTAAATTGAATTTCAGTATTACTTTACTTTTAGTTATGATTTAAAAATACAAAAAAATACATATCAAAATATTTAACATTTATTTAAAACTTATAAATATAAAAATTAATATAAAAAATATATATAATAATAAAATTAAACAGTTTAATTGCTTATTAATTTATAACAACACTTTTAAGATTAAAGAAATTAAAAAAAAAATAATTTTGAAACTATACTATTATTTAAAATGTATTTAAATTGAATTTAAGTATAACTTCCTAGCAAGTTATGCTTTAAAAATACAGAAATATGTATATCTGCATCTGCTTACTTGATACTTACAAATATATAAATATATATAAAAAATATATACAATAAATAGATTTAACAGTTAAAATATTTATTAATTAATAACTAAGCTTAGATACTGTTTGGATCATTATGAAATCATATAAAGGGTGTAACTCTTAATAATCCTAAAAAATAAGCCAAAGCCATTAAATATATTTAATAAAAAAATCCCATAATATTAACACATGTTAGGGTATTACATTTTGGCTTTTTCTAGCCAATTTCTTTTTTTCCTCTATTTCCTAAATGTTGTCAAATTTGGCGCGAGCAAATCGCACGCGTATCCTCGGGGCGAAAGCGCGCGACTTGGACTGTTTGGTTTTCGATGTTTGGTTTTGCCGGTCTTTAGTTTTTTAGGGCTTTGTGTGTGGTGTGTGAAAATTAATTGGGGGTCGCTTTGGGGAGACCTTTTGCATAATCAAGTGTCAGAAATAGGTAAGAGCTTGGCCCATTAGCTGCAATTAAGCCCCTAGTATTTTAGTATTTTCGGGGGGGCTGTGGCAATTAACCGTTCATTAGCTAAAGTTTTGGCAAATATTTTAACTTAAAGGTTTTCAACTCTTTTTTAGAGTGACGATAGTGCCCCTCGGGGACAAATTTGTGTATTTAAGCGGCAGCATATCGTTTGAGGCGCTGACAAAATAAACTATCGAGCGCCGTTATATAAAATTTAATGCCACCTTAACCTCGGCCGCCTCAGGCCTTTCACCCCGGCTTCTGGGAATATTAACTCGGGTCAAAAATGAGTTTGCAAAAAAAAAGAGGCTAGTGGAAAGGGTTTTTTTTTTAAGAGCAAATGTATTTTTCATGGATCTGAAAAGGAATAATAATAAATAATAATTAATAAAAATATATAAAGCCCAGTTCTGGAATTTCTGTAGAAAGTAAATAAATATAAAGTAAAAGAATAATCTTTAAGGTATTTTTTGCATGTAATTCTTTAATATTCTTATATTTTGAAGATAATTAAAATAGCTTTCTTTATAAAACATTTACCTTGCATCTTTAAAATATTAAAAGCTATATATTCTCATGTTAATTAATTAATTTGAAGGCTCTCACAGTAACTTCAATAGAATTCCAAACGATCTCTCATATATATACAGTTTAAAGGTGGTAACGTTCTTCAATTAATGGCGATCTGGCCATTCATTCAATTGGTTTTGGCAAATCGATAGCGATAGCGATATAGCGGCCGTAGAATCGGAAATTGAGTGTGTATAATTGATTGCTCATCGCTCTGCTCACTGATCACTCATTAAAAGCACATTAATTTGGCATGAAAATCGGGAACAGATCGCGGAATTTACTTGGCGCTGGCCCCAATAGCCCCGAGATGATCAACAAAAGAGCCACGACGAACAGACAATCGGTGGATCGTTAAAAAGTAATAGAAAATAGAAACGATCGCGTTCCAATCATTGTTCATTGTCTTTAAACATTTCGAATTAGTTTAATAATTTATTTGTTTCTTTTTTATGCCAAATATGGCTTGGCGAATTTAATGGCACACTCTTCGGAGTCGGAAAGGTGCTAAAACTGTTGCTGAGACAGTGAAAAAGATTGGTGTTAAATTTGGCATTTATTTTGTGGAGTTTTTGTGGCATTTTTAGTGTCTTTAAATTTAAGTATTATTTTATATGTTCTTGTAAAGATTTATAAAGATTATTGAATTTCTGTAGTTATGATACATTTTAAAGTGTGACTTTCTTATAAATAATTAAATAATTAATAATGACTGAAATTAGTTGAGGAATAAAACAAACATTTTGAAAACTATATAACTGTTTTTTATACTATTTATTTATATTTTTTGGGACTTAAATATAAAAGATAAGTTATAAATAGTAAAATATAAGCTTCTTATAAGTCTCTTTCAAGGGCTCTATTACTTATATATTTTCTAAGCTTTTTCCTATGGCTCCAAGTGCGGATTCTAGTTGCGTATCTTGCGGATCTTGGCCCGGCTGAATGCCTAATTGGCATGCGTAAGGCGGCCAAATTGGAGTCGCCACCATCGGAGTCCGATTCTGAATCTGAATCCGAGTCCCCGTCGACGCCTGTCAGCCAAAGGAATTTTGTGGGCCCAAATTGGCGGCTATTGTTGTTGCTGGCGCTGCTATTTGTTGTTAATATTGTTGCTGTTATTGTTGCTGCGGCTGCTGCTGCTGCTGCTGCTGACCCACTTTGGCGCCAAGGCAGAGGCGCTTTTGGCCAAAATCCAAAAGCAGTCAGTGGACGAGACAGGCGAACAACGTTCAGCAAATTGCCGTTGAAATGCACACTGCTCTCTCATCTCTCACCCCCAAATTGTACTTTTTTCACTTTATTTATTTATATTTTTTTTGCTGGCCAGCTTCTCTTTTGTTTATTGTTTATTCTGGTCGGTTGCTCGTCGTCGATCCTGATGCCCGGCTGACAAATTATAATGCATTTAATATGCAGCTCAACAGAGGCGTCGCAGAGGGAGCGGAGTCTGTAAAATAAATCCGGGAAAATCAACGAATTGAGGCTGTTAACTTAATTATTTTATAAAAATTCTTTTTTAATTAAATATTAATATAAATATGTATAAAAAGGCGGCAAAATCAAATATTAAAACAAATTTTAATAAAAAGAAAGCAGGTATGAAATTAAAAATCAAATTTACTTTGAATTATAAAAAAAAATATAAAAACTTGGTAAGAGAATTTCCTATAAATAAAATCTAAAAGAACCTGAACCCAATAATTTGTTTCAAGAAATCCTCCAAAATCCCCTTCTTTATACACTACCCCTATACAAGAGTCAATCGTATATTACTTATACCATATATAAATGCAAGTATATGGTATATATACCCCTCATCTTAAGACCCATCACAAAGTCTACCGTTCGCCTGCCCAAAAATGGACACAACTTGTTCGTATTAAAATGTTCGCTTTTTATTTTCTTTTATTTTTTCCCGAATCGGTGTCTTTTCATTTCGTATTTCTCTTTCTGTATTTCTTTTGTTGAGCCTCTTTATTTTCTTTTTCTTTGATTGTTGCTGTGTCGCCGAGCTGAACTTATAATTGATTGATTTATTGTTTTATTGTTTGCAAAATAAGTCATCTCGGCGAGGGCAAAAGAATTTAGCGCTGTGGCGCTCCATAAAATCGACATTAAGTAAAGATCAACGCAAAAACCACCCAAAAACGTATTCGATGAAGGCCGGTTGAGCAGAAAAAAACTAAAACCTAAAGCCTGACAAAAAATTCGAATAACTGACAGCCAAAAGTCTGGATAAAAACTAATAAAACCTTGTTAAAAAAAAAAATGGGAGATGGGTTTTTAAAAACTTTGTTTTATTTAAAAAAAATTCTAGAGTAACAAGCTTATAAAAAATATTTTTAAAATCTTTAAGTAGTTTTTAAATATTAAATTCGAAAGAAAATAATATAATAAATTGACAAAAACCCTGCCTTTCTGATTATATTCTCTACCTTATGATTATACTTAAATAAATATTTTGCAACATTAATAAAAGCATAATCACGATAATAAAATAAATAACATTCAATATGTAAATCTAAATAATTATTTTCAAAGCTCCAAATATTATAAAAATTTCTATTAAGCGTTCCAAACACCGCTTTTTCTTGCCACCAAAGTCCTGTAATATCAATTAGTAATGTATTTAGGCCATTTGGATCCTGAGGTCTGTTGGCATTTACTTCGATTAAATACAAATCGCTTGGCGACAAGTTCCGTTTAACAACTAATTAGTTGCAGCATCCGATAAGGAGGCACTTGACACATTTACCTTCGGCTTTCCTCGCTTTTCTCCGTTAATTGTGGGCAAACAGCTTGCATTTCGTTCCGTCGCCAGCCTGTTCTTCCGATTGATAAAGGAAAAAAAGAAAAACGAAGAAGAAGTAGAAGTCAGCGCCTGATGATGAATCCCATCGGATCCGCATTTAGCGATTTAGCATGGCCCGATCAAACAGTTAATGCATTTAACGACGATTGATTAGCCAACCGCCGCGGCGCGGCGCATAAATAAATAATTGCACAAAAATGCAAACACAATTTGTATATTTCCATTATTTTTTCCTTTATTTTTTCCTCAAAGAAATCGATTTTGCATCGCCGATCCCATGGCCGGAACCGAGCTCTCCTCATAATCATGCAAATGTAAATGTGTCGCCAAATGAGATGCGGCGGATGCTGCGAGTCGCTGGGAGATCCGTAATCTGCTCCGATCGCCGTCGATCAATGCCAATTTTATGTAATGCCGAGCTAAATGTTTCGATTTGCTGCACAGAAAATAAGGGATTTAAAAATCAATGTAAATAGGAACTGATCTGCATGTGTTTTGCATTTTAAACTTGATTTGTTATGAGCATTTTAAGCCGAGCAAGTGCATGTACATTTTCTTAAGAAAATTGTATCAAAATGATTATAACACCTGTAAGCTTCAATAAGTAAATAAAAATATATATAAATTCACTGATGTCTGCCACTTTTTCTCGCTGTGCCCATTGCCTGGCTTTTTAATTTGCACATAATTTCAGGCTAATTTCTAGCTACTTAAGATAATTTAATGGAAACACCAGGAGAGGTGGACCTTAAGCCGCCCCTCGCCAGCATCCTCATTTATTACGCGGAAACGGAAGTGCCAGGCAGTCAGGCTGACAGGCAGGCAACAGAGTTGTAAAATCAAATACAAAACATTTATAATTATCAAACAACTGTCACAGCTGTGCGATGCAAATAAATGAGCCGGTTCCTCCTCTCCGCGATATTAGTTCATATTTTGTTGCTGCCTGACTTGGGAAGCGCTTGTGTAAACAAGTATTTTAATAACTCAATCAAAATAAATTTGCCAAAGGAGGCAGCAGCAGCAAAAAAAAATTAATAAAAAAAAGAAGAGGAGCAGCTTAAGGGGCGTGGCTAACTGTTGAGCAGTTAAGTTAGTGTTTTAACGTTAGTTAGTCGCAGAAGGCCCCACTTGACCGACTGTCAAACGCATGCCAACAACAGTTTAGCGGCGACAATTAGCCACGCACTTCTTCGCCAAAGCGCCACAGACTGTGAGACTCTGAGAGATGTCCAAAGACAGGGACAGGGACAGAGACGAGGCCAGGAGACAGAGAAGTCCCGACGAGACATCGGGACATCGAGACATTCAATTTGAGCAACCAGTTACCTGAAGTTACTGAAGTCAAAAGGAGGCTGCACTGGCCAAACTCATGCAACTTTATTTTTCAAATGCAAGTGAGTAATAAGATTTGATTACAGTTCTTTACACTTAAAATCACTCATTTGTAGCCTGTAAAATTATAGCTTAAAATCTAAATCCATTCTCTCTTTAAAATAAATTGAAGTTTTGCAGTTTTTCTACACATTTCTTAAACTTATGGCTTAGGGATTTAGGGATTAGGGATTGCCATAATATTGCCATTTAAATGTAAATAATATTTATGAATTGTAAGAGATATTAAAGATGATCAATAAGGCAACTAAAAATATATATATAATTTTATAGGAGTCAATATTGAACATAAGGTAAAGATGGAAAGAAATCCTAATGAATAATAAAAAATTTCAGCATCTTAAATTTAGTTCGGATTTAATATACAAGATTTTAGTGTTCAAAAGAATCGCAAAGAAAATGAATTTTTTTTTATAAAATATTTTACAACAAAGATCTGGCAAGGACTTACAGGCATTCTAATAGAAATATCTCTCTTCCTTACCAAACAAATATTTATAATTGTATGTAACTTCCCAAACTTTTCGCTCAGTGCCCTAGAATCTCTGGACATCTGGCTAAAAAAATTGTTCTTAATCAAGCGTTAATTTGCTGGCCAACAACGGCAGCCGACGGAAAAGTGAATATCTTGTAAACGGAACGGATCGTATCGGATCGGATCGGATCGGATTGGATTGGATTGGATAGGCTAAGCCTGGGTTGGAATTCAGTTCGAATCGGTTTAATTCAGATGCAATTATACCTTTTATAGGTACGATTACGATTACTCGTAATACCAAATACCCAAGATCCGAGACATAAAACCCCAGAGATGAGGAGCAGCTTCAGGTTCAATAACCTAATCAAGCGACTGATAGATTCACGTTCTTTGAATAAATACAGAAACCGCGCGAGAGAGAGATAACAATGAAATCAAATTTTGTATGCAATTCCAGCTTCCTATTTGCAAAACAGATCGACCAAAAAAAAGAAATATAAATAAAGAAAAAAAAATAAACAAACACGGCCAGTGAGAACGAGATGGATAGACGCCACTTTAAACTAAAGACAAAACTATCGGTAAAATATAATAAAAATTTATGGCGGGCCATTGTTCAATTTTATTGTTATTATTTCGTCTCGTTTCGTTTGGTTTCGTTTGGTTTATTTTTATTCAGACATCAGTCTGAATTCTAGAGAGACCAGCGTTTAGACAATAAAAATTTCAGGACTATTGTCTGGGCCAAATCTAAATCAATACACAAAAGACGCGAATTTCTTGGCCAGAACTCTCTGGCCAGCGCTGAGCGTTGACAATTAAAACCGTTAACAAAATAGTTGACCAAACAATAGATATTTGTTTAGGGGGTGTTGCGAAAAAAAAGAATATGCAACTCTTTTTTGGGAAAGTATTTTGGGAGAATGCCCAGCGATTCTTCTCAATGAAATCTAAAACCTTATTTTTTTTGCCAGCCGTTCTCGTAATCTGAATAAATCGTCATGTGTTTTAATGTTCTGTCCCATTAACTTTGCATAATTCCGAAATGCCATCAAATGCTTTAATTTATTTAACATCTTCGGGGACAGCACAAGAGATCCAACATCGCGTTGACAATCTCTTTCTTTTTTGTTTATTTTTTTTTTATTATTATTTATGACGTTTTTTGCTGACTTTTTTCTGAAATGTAAAGCGTGAAGTTTTATCAATTCCAGCAGACACCTGGCTACCTGGTCGAGAAGATAAATGAATTCAAAATCGATTCGAAATATTGATCAATAGAATTGGCAGCAGAGAATCAAGGCGAAAGGTTTAGCCCAGGCGATAACAATCGAAAGAAAGAACCACTAAACATCATCATTAGCATCACATCGTTGTGTGAATTATATTAGAGGAGATCGGCTTGCCAAAAGAATGTTAACAAGATGCTGATGGCTCCAGAGTTTTTGTTGAGCCTCGGGAAATATAGAAAAAATATAGATAAATACCAAGGTTACATTTTTATTTGTTGCTAATCGGTTTTAAATTGAAAAATGTTGAAAATGTATGGTGTATAAAAAGTTATGGACAATATTTACTTTGTATATTTATTTATGGACATTTTTATTTGTACCTAAACCTCTCAAAGGCTTTAAATATTTTATTTTCCCTACAAAATCTATTTTATTTTATTATTTTAAGCCATAATTTATATAAAATGCGTTGTTAAAGATAAATAACTTGAATAACAAAGCCATGATAGAATTTAAAAGGCATCGACTGCCATTTCCGCATAATTTATATATTGAAATATTTATTTTTTTATTACTGTTCAACAAAGATACAAAATATTTAAATATTAAATATCACCATAGGAAACCTTAAATATTTATAGTATTATTAGCGACTTTTCCCATTGAGGAGGAAACTGCGATCAATAAAACCCTAAAGTACATACGGAAACATAAAAAATATTCCCAAATAACCAAAACCGGAAAAGAACAGGTGAATTTCAATTTTTATTTCCCAGCGACAAGCGACTTTCCGTCATTAACCTTTCACTCGCCGATATACCATATAATAAACCGAAATGATCAGTCATAAATATCAATGAGCCAAAAAAGCTAATGTAAAACGCGACCAGAGATCGTGAGAAATGCCAGAATAATGCCTGAATGAAGTCCTTGAGAGTTACGAGTGCCAACAGGAAATATTAAGATTACATAAATTGTCCAGAGAATATACATATATAGTATTTCGATCTAGGGAATTTACATAAATTAATGCCTTTGATTAAGTTGTTACGGCCCTATCTGTGCAGCATCTAAAAAGCTGGAAAATCTCAATCCACCGGCCAGGGAAAGGTGTGAAATATTACAGCTTTTCTTCTTCTCCTTTGGGACCAGCGGGAAATGTTTTGATTTCGAACAAAACAAACGCCACAGGGGCCGCCCCTTTCAAAAATATTCAAATCATTTTGAAATACGAGTCTGTATTTATTAGCGATTAGGACCGAGAGACTTCAGAATTTACTGTGAACTTATGCAAATAGAAAGATCGCCGCTAACAAATTTCTTGGTGGAAAGTGTCAAAAGCTCCAAGGGAATCGAACCCGAACCAGCTCTGGCTGGCCCCTTGTATCTGTCTATTGAAAACTGATATCTTTATCGGTTCGAGCAGCTCCTCCGGCCCGATATTCTTGTTAGCAGCGTTCTTCAATTTATTTGGGCAGTGGAAGGTGTGAAAAGCAACAAGAAACCCGAAGATCACAGGTGAGCTTGGCCTGGCTTGGCGCACGCTAAAGTTCAACACTCGTGTGGGTCACCCTTTGCTTCGCTTCCCTTTGGTTTGAATTGAAATGCAAATGCCGTCGACAGCCACGAGTTGAAATATTTAAATACAAAATGACAAATCGTTGAATTATGAATCGGAATCTCGAAGTCGGAGTTGGAGTCGGAATTCAAGTTTAAGAAAAGAACAAATGAAATGAAACATTTTCCTTACATCGAAGGCACACAAAAAGTGTTATCACCGACAAAATTAATGGTTAGTGAAGTGGGTTTCACCAATTGGATACCCTAGAGGGGCTGGAAGTATAGACAATAAAATATTATGTTCTAGTTAGTTTAATTTTTGATTAAATCAATATTTATTATGTTTTTAATATATCTTGTAATATTCTCCCTTCTCAGACTTTAGTTTTTCGAATTTATTGTACCTCTTTTAGCTCTTCAAATATACCCATCACACTGTTGGGTATTATGATTCGTTCCCAATATAGATTTCAAGATGCCCCTTCTCTAATTCCCCTTTAATATGAATTAATATGTTTCGAATGGTTTTGGCCCTTGCTTGTTTTTGTTCTATTTAACAAAAATTTATGGAAGCAGCGAGTCAGGCAGAAGAGAAAGGAACGTGCTATTTATATTTGGTTTGAAAGCGAGAAAATATGAGAGCAGGGAAATGTTAAGTCTGATATTCTATTGAGGACTTATGTAATAATTCTTTTTTTATGAGAACTTTAAAAAATGAAAATATAGCCATACCTAACTGCTTGCGCATTCACCTAAACATATGTATATAAGAATTCACCAATATATTCACCAACGAATATTTACAAATTCACCAAAGAAGGTTTCCATGAACGAATCTTATTTACTTATGAGTTCATCAATAAATGCACGGCAACATATTCATAAATGAGTTCACCAATTAATTCTCCAATAAACTCACCAATTAAATCACCAATAAAATCCATAATTTATTCACCAACAAATTTACCAATTCATTTACAAAGAAATTAAACCAATTAATTTTATAAATAATTTAAGTTCACCAATTATTTCTCCAATTAACTCACCTATTAATTCACCAATGAATTCACCAACGCATATTTACAAATTCACCAATAAAGTGCGATACATTTTTCGATGCATTCTAATTTATAAAATTCGATATCTCCCCAGAATTGAACAAATATACATAGTGTTTATATTTTTTTATGTGTGGCACGACAGCAGCATTGGCCACTGCCACGGTGGAAAAGCATGCTTTTTGGCCAAATGCGAACGAGGCACGTTGCAAGTGGCAAGTGGCGCGTCGGGAGGAGAAAAGAAGCTAAAGTCTCGTAGTCACTCAGCCAGCCAGCAGCCGTGCGGCAAATGAAAATATTTGTATACAGACTCGCACATTGATTCCTCCTCGCCGGGGTAACGGTAAGTGCACTCTATGCAAACATCGTACGAGTACGGGTATGAGTATGAGTACTCACTCGCCTTATGATGAGCCGGCTGTCTGTCTTTCCCCCCGGGAAGATTAACTCTTCTATGCTGCAAATCCCAGGTTCTTTATCCTTATTATTTTCTTCTAGACTCCACACACGTGGCGTATGCGTAATCTGGCGCTAATTTTAATTAGGCCTCCAAGTTGAAAGCGGATAAAAGAGGATTTGGGCGGAGAGGTGAAGGCGGAGTTGTCTGCTTAATTAATTTATTACTGCTGCTGAGGAGGATGCCATTGCCGCAGATGATATTGTTGATGTTTGAGCCGCTCGTGTTGCTGGTAGCCCAAGGTATTGCTGTCCTAAATCTCAAGTTTATTATGATATTAAATTGTATCTTCGGGATATTGTGCAAATGTGTATTTTAGATACAATGTAAAAGGCCTTTTAAATGTACAATGTACAATGCAAAAGGCCATTTTAATGCCTTTTACATTGTATCTAAAATACACAGAACATTTAACCTTTAAGCCAAGAACTGGCTCCTTTGCAAGGAACATGTGGCTTAAATAATTCTTCAGCAATTTACAAATAAAATACCTAGTACACCCAAGTTAGTGTTAAAGATCAGAATTTAATCATATATACTCCTGACCTTTGATAAAGGATAAGAAAATGTTTAAATAAAAACTAAAATAGTTCTCAACCTGTCCTGCCTTATCTTTTCTTAACATTTTCCAATTTTTCTGGATTTTTTATTTCATTCTCCCTAATCCGCTGCCAACGATCTCATATCTCTGATATTAATTCAATTTTCACATCTATTTGTGGCTTTATTTCCTGTGATTTCTTTTGCCTCTTCGATCACCTGCTTGATAACCCATTAAATGCTGGCCAAAGAACAACCTTCACCACATCCACATCCACATCCAAGATTTCCCAGTTGCACGTTAGCTGCTGATAATCTATCGTCGTCTATCAGCATGCATCATGTTGCAACTGGCAAGTGCAGCAACTGCTTTTTTTGTTTTCTTTTTCTTTTTTGGGGGAAAATGTTGCAAATGTTGCAAATGCTGTTTGTGCCTTCTGCGTTATAGTTCTCTGCAGCCAGAAGTCTGGAGTCTGCAGCTGCTGCCCATGGAGGAGCTTCAGCCCCCTTTTGGCTTTCCTCGCCGGCGCACCGGCAATCATTCACTTTTAGCCAAAGCATAATAACAATATTTCAACTAGTCGCAGTCTCCTGGCACGCGATCCATCTTGACTGGATTTTATATGACTGGATTTTATATGGATCTCCGCCTCGCCAGCCAGCCAGGGGGAGAAGGTGGAACGCAGGAGGCATCGCATTATTTCCACGACGAGCGCTCGATGGCGCATAGAATTTCGATTTAATCGCGTTCGTGGCCGCTGCTGCCGCCGCTTCTGCCGCTGCTGTTGATCTGATCTAAGTTGCATTTAATAATCGTCGTCGTCGTCGTCTGCGGCAGCAACAAGTTTAGCTGCCACCAGTGATGATAGCTAAGACTGGCCAAAAAGGACAAAAATTGGAGCGAAAAAAAGGATAACAAGTTCCGAAAAGTGTTACTTATTTAGTTATTATTTTTAAAAGGTTTTTAATTTTACTCAAAAAAAAATCTTAGAAGAAACATGAGTTAGAAAAAAAGTTAAAGTTTAGTTCTTTCATCTCTTTATCCAAAATAAAAGTAGATAAATTAGGTAAATACATATTCATGAGAAAATTGATAGCCTGAATCTAAGATATAATTTAAAATGCAATTATAAATATATTTTTCGCAGTTTGAGATTGATATGGATTTTAAAATAAATAAATTAATAATAAATAAATGTCTTTCCAGTATTTTTATAAAATTATTATGTTCCTTTTCTATATTATTCATATATTTAGTTGCCTTAAATTAAACTTAGGAAAATATCGTATGGTCGTAAGTGTCAACAAAAGAAATATATACATTTTTTAATTGGTTTTTTCAAGGGTTATTATATATAGGAACTTTTAACTTTTCAAGAATTGTAGTATAGATTTTATTAATATTGAGGGGTACTAGCTATTGTTTTTTAATATTTAATTTTTAGTCACAAAATCCATGCAACATATTCTTAAGGAGCTTTTAAGAAAACATAGAAAAAAAATATCAACATAGCCCACAAAATCTTTATTATATGTATCCAATTAGTCAATTTCTTCGATACACTTTAATCCATTAATTTAATTTAATTTATTTATAGTTTATTTCATTATTTCTTGAAGTCCCTAGCAGAACAAGTTTGATTCTTATAAACTAAGCAGCTTTTTACTATTTTTTATCATTTTGAGCATAGTTTTTCTCACAGAAATAACAAATAAAAATATAGAAAATTCAATAATTCAAAACATATATATCTGACTAGAAAATAGACAAACTAGCAGCACTTGGCAGACGCAACAGGCAAAACAGGCTGCAGTGGCTGTTGCAGTTGCTGTTGCTGATGCTGCTGATGTTGCAGATGTTGCAGATGTTGCTGCTGCTGCTGCTGTTGCTATTGCCGCTGTCAACGTCAAAGTCATGGCTGTTGCAGTGTTGCGCCTACATTCATATTTCAGCAATTAAAAATCTAATTGACAAATACTTGAGAGACAACGTGAAGGCAGTCGAGACTCTCCGAGTCTCCCAAGAGACTGGACGAGTTCGAGTTCACAGTTGTTGCAGCTGCTCCACATGCAACATTCACTGCACTCTCCCTCCTCCTTCCCATACAACTCCTCAGCCAGGCCAGTTTTAATAACTTCATCCAGTTAAAGTCAATCCGTACATGATTTTTTCGATTACTTTTCATTAGGCAGATGGCAATGCAAACGAAAAACAATTCAATTATGGTTCGTATTGTCACTGGCAAATTGGGGGGCGCGGTCAGGTACAGTTGAGTTCGGACTTCGGGGCTTAACGGCCGGCTGACTGCCATGATTGACCAGCGAGCGTGCGTCTGATCTTGGCCAAGATATTTCTACATATGTCGGGGGGTTAAGGTTACCCACACGAGTGGGTTAAGGGGTGGGCTGCGATGGGCACGCGACCAAGACGACCACTGACAGCAGCAGCAGCACGTGGCCTTCTAAGGGGAGATCCCCCTTCACGGATTGCACATTTATTTCTAATGTTTGTTTACGGCTATTCAGACTGCGACTGCACTTTAATTATGCCAGCAAAGCCACAGGCTTGTCATTAAGTCAAGAAAGTGGGTCTCCCACCTCCCTACGCATTTTACACAAAGCAAAAACTAGCTGAAATCAAGGTAAATTATGTTTAAAAATATTTCTAAAATATTTAGATCGTTCTGTCGAATTTATTTAAATTGTTTTATTGTCAAAAGGCTTTTTATATTAGTGCGTGTCATAACACCAAGTGATTTATATATATTTTTGGCATTATAATATTAAATTACACAAAATTTGCCTGATATTTTTTATATTTTATATCATTCATAATAAACATATTGTCGTGAAATTGTTTATTTTATGCAATACTTGGAAGTTTCAATATAAAATTGCACACTTCCATATACTAAGTAATAGTATTATTAAATTATTAAGGAACAATTCCCTAATAATCGTATTATTATCTTATATTATATATTATTAATATCTTCATAACAGAACATAAAATAATACATCAATTTGTTTGAATAATATGTATTAAAAATAATAATAGTACAACTTGATGAACTCTTTATTTAATTAACTTCTTCAGAGGTTAAGCTTTAATTTAATTAATTATATTTATATTTATATTTTCCTCAGTGCCCCTCTTTTTTTTTTCTCCCCCACCTTTAAGGAAAATCAACAGCTTAATTAACTAATAAAGGCATGCAAATGCTTTCAGCACCTGAAGTTCTTGGAATCACCACCACCGACACCACCTGCTTGGACCATCAAAAAAAAGGGCTTCGGCTTAGAAAAAATTGCTCAGCCATGTAATGGCTCGCCGGGTAAGATTTCCATAATTTAATTTCAGTTTATCTTTTTTTTGTTTCTTTCTTCTGTATTTTTTTGAGCTAAGGTAAAACTCACTGAGCTCATTAAGATAAGAAGAAATGTCTGGAGATAAAATCCAGAGCAGCCTGTAAAAGTAAAAGTGAAAGTGGGCCTCGTCCTTGATTGACATTAAATTTTATTTTTGGCAAGGATAAGGAAAAAAGTGTCCTCTACCTGCTCCAGCCGATTGTGTTTTGGGTTTTACCTGGATTTTGTAGAGGCGTGAATGGGAAATCGAGAAGAGGTCCTTTTGTTTGTATTGTTTCCACCGAGGACTGCTCCTTTTTCATCGTGAGAACAGGATGTGTTCAGAGTGTGTGTATATCACACACCTGCACGCCGGCTTTTCCGATTTTCCAACTCCATCTGCATATTACTCATACTTACGACTCCCCACCATATGCATATGAGCCGCCGCTGGGACGCATGTAACCGTGAAAACCCATTTTTCTTGTTCATTGACCAAAAAAAAAAGAGAAGGAAAAAAGAAGAAATAATAAAAAACTAAAAAAGAAGAAAAACAGAAACATTTTGCCAATGAGTTGTGGCCACAAAGTGCGGCCTGGACTCTGGGTCTTGGACTTGTGCTTCGACCGCGACTCTTGGCTCTTTCACTTGGTCACTTGACTCCCCAGAGATGGCACTGAAAATAACCAAGATTTAGACTAAAAACTATTAAATTTATATTCTAACTATGCTTCTGCATACTTATATACTTAATTAAATCTTAAATTAAATATTTTAATAAATTTAAATTAACTTCAAGTACTTAAAGATTTCTTTGCTATTTCTGTCAGTGTCTTTTGGGGTTTATTTTGTCTGTGATTAACGTTGACGTTCGGTCTCTGGTCAAAACCGAAGCTTCACCTTTTTTTTACCCCAACTCAGTCAGTCACGAGTTATGACCAACTTGCTGATATTGTTGCCTTTGGATATATATATGTTTATATATACGCGTGCTGTCGGCTCAATGACAAGAAAATGACACGAAGGCAATAATCGCAATTCTAAAAGGGAGACCCCTCGAAGTCTGTAATACACTAGGACTTATGGCCAGGGTAATAGAGCGATATTACTGTCGTGAAATATGGCAAGGGTTCATGCATTTTTACTCCTCTCTCAGATAACTTTATTTTTCCAAGAACTTGGAGAAAAAAGGCAAGTAAAATATATTTTTGTTTAGTTTGTAAGCGTTTTAAATAAGTTTTTTCAAAATATTACAAGTATATAGGGCATCATAATATTGTAATAATAAATATTTAAGATATGTGACCCCTGATCATATTTTACTTAATTTGGTTAGAAATAGCAATCGTGTGCTTAGTATATTAGTTTTATTATATATTTATTACCAGATACTTATTATATTATTTTTTTATTATTATTATTTATATCATTATGTATTTTATTATTTATATTTTTATTTATGTACTTCTTAAACGTATGCTATCCTTAATAAAATCCCTCATTTCAATACTTACTTTCTGTTTTATAATTCGAAACTCTAGCCATATTTCTGTATACCTGAGTTAGGGTATAATCTTGGGCTTACATCGAACGGTAATCATAGTTTAGTTGGCAAACAAACAGGTGCCCTAATGTCAATAATGTTGCTGCTGCTGTTGCCAATGTTGCTGCTGCTCATGTTGCTGCTGTTCGTTGTTGGTTGCTAGTTGCCGGTTGTTGGGCTTAGCTCGGCTTGGTTGTCACAACATGTTGACAAATTGCTTACACATTTTGGCCACATTTCGTTTGGGCCATCGAGAGTTGTTTGCCAACGTTTTTTTTCCCCTATTTCTTTGGCTACTGAAGCATGCGCCATGATCCAATGTTGACAACATTCAATGTCTGGCTAAAGGGTAACAATATCGAAAGAAGAGTATTGATATTTTCTGTAAAGGCTTGGTTAAATAATAGATAAGAAATAAATAAATAATAAATAAATATAGTTAGTTAGCTAGAACCCTTCAAAAAATAAATATATTTAATGTTTTTAAAAATAAATTGTATTAAGCTAATCAATCAAATACTTTCTAAAATATATTTTAAAAATTATACAAATATTAGATGAGGCAGTTTACAATCGTACACAGTTTGAGAAGGTTTTACTCAGGTTTAAGTTATATATTAAAAATAAATATATTATATTCCCGATCAAATTTAAAAATGGTTAAAAATAAAAAACTGTAATTCTTCAATACTACAATTTATTAACCGTAGTTGAATGAATTTTTTGAATAAAAACTATTTCTTGTTATTATATTAATATATCCTTAACATTTTCTATTCACTTTATAACATTTAAAAAAGACCTATTTTATTTATATTTTAAATAAGAGTATATAAAATCCCTTATTCCCAAATTTCCCTAGAGAGTTTCCAGATTTTTAGGCTGTAGGGATAAGGAAAGAGATTGGCGATTTGTTTTGGGGTTTTGGTTTTCAAAGCTTGGCCGGCGAAATGAGGAATTGACAATGTTTTGCTAGTACATTGTCCGCCTTTTAGCTTCTGTTTTTCAACGTTTTCAACGTTTTTTCCTCTTCTTTTTCTTCAGTTTTTAGTTGTTGTTTTTCTTCAACCTGATCTTTTGGGCCAAGAAATCGTGATTTTCTGTGGTGATCGTGATTTGTCGATTTGTGTGACTGTCATTATTGCGGTTGTCTTCTGCCTCAGCTTCTGTTTTATCAAATCATTTTCGTTAATTGTCAGATCTTTCGTTCTTTTGTCAATATCCCATTGACCACACACACAACAGACAAAGACAACGAAGAAAAAAATGTGGAAAAATTATCCAACTCGGGGAAAATTCTCACAAGGAACACAAAATCGGATTAAGTAAATATTTGCAACAAATGTTTGTGCACCAAAAATGTGAGCAAAAGTATTAAGTTTCATTTGGATGCCATTTTTGGAAACAGCACCTGTGTGGGTTTCCCACGGCTGGGAAAATTCGGAAATTCGGAACCTCGGTGAGGGTGCGACGATCGAAATGCGAATCAAATTGTGTTGATCGATATGTGAGAGTTTATTCTACATTCTATTCCTTTCTTTCTTTCTTTTTTTTTGCATCCTCCACGGGAAGTGCCACCGACAGCAGGTAGCATCCGTTAAATATTCATCTCTCACCCGTTCTATGAGGGGTTACAGCTGCAGGCGAAGAAATAGTAACAAGAAAAAAACATTTGCCTATTATAGTTATAGCTATTATTATAGTTATTATTATATATATATTATTAATATATATATAGCTATAGTTATATCCCTAAATAATAATTATTATTATATTATAATACATGGACAATTATTTTCCGTCCGAAAATTGATTTCAAAGTCAGACAATAATTTGGGTTTGAATTTGAATTAAGTTCTCTGTTTTTAATAGCTGAAAAAATAATATTAAGTACTCTTAAAGGGCCTTAAATAGAGCCTCTAAACTAGGAACCTCCTCTACATTTTCCATTATTTTATTCCTATTTCTCTAATCTCAACTGTGTGTGTATCTCTAACCCTGTCAGATTTTTATCTACCTGTGACAGATCCAGGAGATCCATTAGAGATCGCGGAACAACAGATGATCAAGGGTGCGCCGCAGAAGGGTTGTTGACGACGACAACGGATATTCCGCGGACTCAGATTCCCATGCATGATGATGAAGAGGGGCTCCCCTAATATCTAGAATTTCATTTCGAGGGAGTACGAGTATAACGGGCCATGGGAATCTCAATTCGAAGGTGGAGCCGGGGCGTGAACTGAATATTGGGCTAGAAAATAGCTCAAGTTGTTGTCCTTTTCAGGGGCTAACTTCCGCAAAATGGAAGAAAAAGGGAGAAAATAAAACAAATCATGGGAAGCGGAAATCCTAGAAGAGGTAGACGAAATATATCAGAAATATGGCAGTAAGGTTTAAAAAGAAATGTAATGGAGCTTGAATAAAATAAAATATGCTTATATATTTGTGCTATATTTATTAACTAAAATATTTAAATAAAATAATAACCCATTCCCCGTGCTGCCTTGGTTCTTTTAAATAAATACATAATTTTTCCCTCCTGTCTTGGCCATTTTTAATAATGTTTAAAATAAGAAATGCTAAAGAGAAAAAACAAAAACACATAAGACAGTAGTATTTGGCAGTCATTTCCCCCATTCTCATGCTAAATTATTTGGCCAAAAGATCCGGGTATCAGAAGTTTGTTCTCATTTTGATGGGGGACAGAAATCATCAAATATCTCCAAAGTCCAAGTCCAGAGATCGTTTTCTTATTTATTTTCTTTGTTCGCTCTCTCGGCGGCCTTTGTTTTCCACGTTTTTGAGGGCGACCTTGCTTACCTTTCCTCAACTTTTGATTCAATTTGATAGCAGAGAGCCACACGGCCAAGTTGACATTTCCCCCAATTAGAAACCCATAAAAATCGGAGCCCCAACAATGGGGGATGTGTGGATTTGGAATTGCATTCATTAAAAGCCAATAAAACGAAATAAACCCATTGGCTTTCTATAGAAAATCCTAATTGGGCAACAAAACCAAAGGTGGACAATTAAAAAATGAAACGAAACAAAAGCCCAGCGAAATGAAAAGAATAATGAAACGAGTTTCGAAACGCCGCCGATGCCGAAAGAAAAGAGAAACAAAACAAAAACCAAAAGACCAAAAGAAAATAAACCACCAGGGTAATAATATAAATAAATAAATATACGCATATATTTAAAGTAAAGTTCTTTAATGCAACCGGGTCTCCAGTAGGGCCAGTCCGGCCATAAAAACCCCACCAAAGTTCTCTGATTCTGAAGGAAAGCCATAAAGTAGATGAATCTGCATTATCAATTTACATTTTCTCGATTTTCAGACAGGGAAACCCTCTTAGCTCGACGAAACCTTCTTAATTCAAATGGAAATTGGTTAAAGCGAGGGAAAATCAACGAACTCTCAGTGACACACATTTCCCATTTAATGTAAAGTTTAATTTCAATTCAAGGAGAGCTGAAGTCAAGTGCGATTTATGTTTGTGTCGAAAGCCCAGATCAATGGGGAAAAATTGGTAAATTCAAAATGCAAAAGGAATGGCTAATTGAGCCTGAGAACTCAGCCGAAAAATAACCATAACCAAAGCAATTCCAAGTGGACCAAACTCCCGTCAAATGCCGTAGCGGTAAAGTCCGAATATAAGTATATGAGATAAATCAATTGGCGGCGGACCCTCGGGCTCGGTCTTTGCCTCTTTTTTGGGGTATCAAGTGTATGGTTTTCCTTTTCTTCCTTTTATTTTTTTGGTTATATCAACTTGCGACTTGCAAATGCTCTTATTAAAATGCAAATGGTTTAAGAAATGCGTTGAAATTGCCATTGAAATGTTAAATAAATGAGTTATAAAGCTTGTGGTGCTTTTAATATATTTTATTTGCTGAAAATATTATTTAAAAATGTTTAATTTGTAAGATATTATGTGTATTATAACTGTAAAGTTAAGAAACTAATTTTATTATTGTTTAATTTAATTTATTTAAATTTATTTATAATCCTCAGAGAGGACAGAATCTTAATACATTTAATTAGTAAATATTGTTAAATAAAATAAAAGCTTAGCTAAAAGCTAGGCGTATATTAGAGGAGTTTTTTTTTTATTTTTATAAATATTTAAGTCAATAAATTATATCATTTATTTATTTACTAATCATATTTCCTAAGATTCTGTCTCCTCTGAGGATTATAAATAAACTAAAATAAATTAAATTAAACATTAATCAACTCTCTGATGATTTAAATAAATTAAAATAAATTATATTAAACATTAATCAACTAATAATGCCATAAAGTTATCCCATATCTAGACAATGAGTGTAACGACGAAGTGAAACAACTTTTACATGGCTAGCAGAACGATTTCTTTTTCCACCGATTTTCCTACAATTTTTCCTCCTTCGATTTTCCCCCGATCCAAAGGGGAATAAAAGATGCACATATTTAAGCGCAAATACGACAGTTATTATTGTTGGCCAAGGCAATTGCAGAGAATGCAATCAATTAATTGACAAACTGCGATGATCGCCGAGGAAAAAAATAGAGGAGACGATCAACTTTTTATTGGCTTTGGTTCTGGGTTTGAGGGGCTTCCCCCCGAACGGATAGTCCGATACTCGATACTGCGATAGTTGTTGGCTTTGTCTCACTTCGACTTCGACCACGTCGTAATTGAAAAATAAAAGAAAATGTGCGAAAATCGCTAAACCAAACGCATTTACGTTTTTCTTCGTTCTTTTTTTTCTGATTTTTTTTCTTCCCTGGGAGCGAAGCGTGCGAACAATTTGCTGTCCATTCGATCCGCCTTTTCCTTAAGGCAGCCAAAAGGGGTTAAGGGGGATGCCTCTTTGGGGTCTACAATTTCGCATTTGCATTCGTAATTTGTATGCGTGCAACGGGCTGCGGGCTGAAAATAAAAAAAAACTATGAAAAACGCTGAAAAACTTAACGAAAAATACGAAAAAAAAACTGGAGAACGTTGCGCTTCGAAGCTTTTGGCGCCTTTCGACTTGGACATGGACATGGACACATCGCCACCTGAGAAACCCAAGGCCCCCACTCCTCCTGCCAGATTTTCCTTAGTTTTCCTTATTAAATAACGGTCACACAATCGATAGCTTGCCAAAATCTAAAACTCTCCCATGACTGTGAGAAAATGCAATAATCACTGGAATTATAAGACAATTATTAAACACCTTTAATAACTTGTTTAATGTATAAATTTAAAGCGAAAATAAATTAAAGATTGGTGAATACCTAATATTTATTTATTTAGCAAAGAAAATACAAGAATTTGGTTTATTTCTTACCTTCTTATACTTAGCAAATAAAAAAATAAATAAAACAATTAGTTTATTAACTTCCTCAAAAATATCAGAGAATTGAGAACTTTTAATATTATGGCTTGGAATATTTTTTAAGGGCTTTTTATCATTTGTATATTTTATTACTTAACAATAATCATAGACTACTGGTGAGACATTTAATTAATTAATATTTTATTAGATATTTAACAGAAAATTAGATAAACTTATTAATCCTTCAATTTAAAATCAAATATTTATTATTTCTCAACAACCAGGACTTGGCCAACTTCATCAGAAGATGTGGCTATATATTAGCATGGGAAATCTCTCCGGGAAACCTCCTCGGGAAAACTGAGTAGGGGGCGGAGGATTGTATCGATCACGAAGCCACTTTTGGTCCAGTGCCAATGGCCAATGAGGAGGAGTCACCACCACCAGACAGACGTCACCAGGTGAATTCGCGGCGCCTCTTTTTCCGCGGCCTCTCCCCTGTAATTCCCTCGGCTTTTCCACCGATTTTCCACTCCCAATCGACCACCCGCCGCCGCCGGAGCCGGTGTGTGTGCGCCCAAGTCTAGGTAACAGTAATTTGGTGTCTTACTTGTTCTTGCGCGCCGGCAATCACACCTATGGGAATGCCTCTTACACATGTCCGATGTGCCAGCGATGATCAAGCTCATGATCGCCTAGTCACCTGATGATCATCGCCTTCGCCTGGACCCTGGACACTGGACACTGGATACTGGATTGTGGATTGTTGGGACTCGCGGATTCCAGCATGCACTTTGGACAACATATTAGAGATCCCCGAGTCCTCGGTCCGTTGCATCATTAAAAATTTATCAGTTGATTGGAAAATTATAATTCTTTGCCTTTACGCTTTAGCAGCGCCATGATTTCTACGAGTCCATCTCTGTGGCTCTATGTGCACTGGCCAAAATCGGGTAAAGTAAATAATAAGTCATAAAAATAGAAGTATACAAAAGAATATAAAATAAAAAGGGGAAAAATTCAAAGGAAAAAAAACAAACAAAAATTACAAATAGGAAAGGAAAAATAAAAATCAATACAAAAAGTAGGAGAAAAAAATAAAATAAAAGAAAAAGACAATGAAATGAAAACAAAATAAAGAAAAAAGATATAAAATAAAGATAAAAATCAATACTTAAACAAAAAATAAAATAAAATAATGATAAAAGGAAGAAAAAGAATAAGAAAAAGAAAAAAGAAAAATGTGAAGATAAAAATAAAGACAAAAACAAGAAAAAAATAATATAAAAGAAAAGATAATAATAATAAATAAAAAAGATGAAAAGAAAGCGAAGGAAAAAAAATAAGAAAAAGGAAAACAAGATATAGAAAAAAGAGAAATAAATATAAATACACTTCTTCCCAGCATTGTCAGTGTCGTCAACAGTAGCTATTACAATTTTTCCCCTTTGGGAATTCTAGTGATTTCCCTTATTTTATTTTTATTTAATTCATCAATTAATCGCAGTGTACCCGCTGTTATATAATAACCCCCTCCCTCGGCTGCGTCTGCGTGTTGCTTCTATTTCTTATGGTCACATTTAATAACCGACTGACCGAACGACTGTCCGAATGGGTGACTGACTGACTCTCGGCGGTCAGTTGATCTGCGATGCTCTGATGGATGCACTGCGCCAATCCTGGACTGGACTGCCCCCTCTATGCTCCAATGTTCCATCTCTGCGAATCGCTTTCTTTGCTTTGCTGATCGGCAGTTTATATCAACAGCAGTTAAAGGTATATTGGACAGAAGGTATTATCTATGAGGGACTAGTCCTTAATAATAAAATGTATTGTAAAATATTACTACCCACAAATACTTATTTATTATTTAATGTAAATGTGTTTGACAATCTAAAATTTTAAAGATGTTTTTGTTAAGATTTGTTATTGATTTATCCTTATTATTTGGCTTAATAGAAGCTCTGGTTTATTATAATATTCTCGCCATTTTACAGGGTATCCTCTGTGCCAGAACTTGGCATTTTTGGCATTATTTTTTATGCGCTCGCTTCTCCACTTAGTTCCAGATGCGGAAATAAATGCACTTGAATTCCTCGACTTGTTACATAAATCGTAATTTTCTATAGACTTGTTCTATATCTAATGTATATTGCATTATTCGCTACTCGTTTTCTTTCAGTTGTTTCTGTTTCTGTGTCTGATTCCGACTCTTTTTTTTTCTCCTTCTCCTTCTTCTTTTTGTTATTATTATTATTTTATGATCGCTTATCTGAGAAGAAGCCTCTCCCCTCTGTGGAGCTACTGATTTTTGCCAGCAAACGTTGCAGCGTCGCTGTCTGAATGTCTGGAGCGTAATTCTTCTTGAACTTCCTGCATGACCAGAAGAGCACCCAGAGATCAGAGAAGATCAGCGGTCCCAGACCCAGACCAGGGAGGAGATCAGCAGATCATGTGAACTTTTATGGCCATCATCGGTCATCACATCGTCTCTGAATGTAATTAGGCATCTTAGCGGTACAGTTCCCGAGGTTCCCACCGCCCATAATTCGCGTTTTTCAGCCATGCAAAATAGCTAAGAAAAAAGAAAACAAAATATACAGAAAAGATTATTATGCAAGTATTAAAACCTAGAAGAAAATTTAAAGAGAGCCTTTTAAGTTGGTAAATATTATGTTTAACTCTCTATTCTTGCACCACTTATTTAAAATATTTATTATTGCTTCTTGCTTGTTATATATTTTTGTAAAATGTCTCTAGCAGGCTCTACCTTATATTTACTTAACCTGACCCCATTCTTGGGATCGGTATCCTATCGCAGCAGCTCCTCACATGCTTAAGCGTTTTTCTCAGAGACCTGCGAAATTCCACATGTGACAATTCAGCATTCGACGGATGCCTCAGTGGCTAGAGTGGCCTAAGCTCCCAATGGAATGGCCAAGAACTTGGCTAAAAGCCTGTCAATCGCTGCTGTTAAAAGGTGTACACGGTAAAGTATTTTCTTGCAAAATAAAATTAAATTAAAAACAAAACAATATAAAGCCCTGGCAAGCTCCGTGAATGTTGCTTGTTAAATATTTTTAACTTGAATAAAATTGTACAAATAATATTTTTTTTTCGCCCTGTGCGGCTTGAGGATCGGTGGTGAATGGTTCTGGGATCTCCATCCGTCAAAGACAAATGCCCTAAGTAGAGGCCCGAATCTCTGGCAAGCAATTAGCAAGGCAAAAGCCCAGAAGAAAGATCACCGCAGAGACCGCAGTTCGGGGCACCAATTGCAATTGCCCAGAAGAATGACTCTGAAGAGAGGAGAGGCCCCTGAAGAAAGCCAAGGAAGAGCGAAGAAACGAGGGAGTTTCTGCTGACAGAGAGGAAGACAGACAGAAGCGGGATTTATCAGAGACAGAGTCAGAGACTGAGACTGAGATGGAGAAAAGCAATTCTGCGGCTGACTGTTTTTCCGTAGAAAATTACAACTTGCGGGTAAACAAAGTCAACTGCCGGGCACCGCTCGCGGCAAATATAGGGGGGGGGGGAAGACACAGGGCCTACTAGGAGACTAGAAGAATTGGCGATGAAGCCACACGCCAAGGCCCAGCCTCTCTTCAGCCTCCAATTCTTCGCTGCCGGACTTCATGGCGAGTGGATGTGGATGTGGATGTGGATTTCGATGTGGATTGTGTGGGGATGTGGGTGCGCAATTATGCCGCCAGAGCAACTGGGTAACCATAAATTTTCTTATCAGCACAAAAAGCAAAAGCCCAGGAGCGGATCTGAGCTGAAGAGAGTTGTTTGCTTGTTTCAGATTATTAGTAATCAGAGGTCAGAAGGAAAGGAAAAAACAAACAAATAATTTCACTACGCTTCCCAACAAGTTCTAGCTGGCAAGAAGTGGTAACTACGCCGAATAATGATGGGGACGCCTTTTCAACTCTTCTCTTTCTCTCACCTCTTTAGGGTTGTTGTATTTGCTGTTTTCAAAAATATCGCACGGTGATATTAAAAAATATCGCAAAAAATATCGATATATCAATTATTTGTGCTATTTGTTGTTGTGCAGCAAAATTAGGATAAAGGTTTCCTGATGCTGTAAATTTGGGTCCTTTATAAGCCTATGAATATGAGGTACCCCTTATGAGTATTCAGCGAGGTTTCCACTTGCTGACTGCTAGAACACGTTGGGAATTATAGCGCAACGCAAAGGAGGGCAGCTCCTCACGATGAGATTGTTATGAATTTTTCCATATACCAAGTAGGCCATGCCTTTTTTAAAGCCAACTGTCAAGTCCATACTCCCAACGATTTCCCAGTACAGCACATTCATTAGTTAGTGTTTGTCCCGTTCGGACGTGTTTAGCTCTCTTGTGATATATATATTTGTATTTTATATTCTTCCAAATCTTATTGTATTTTACATTTTTCCAAATCTTTTTTGTTGTATTGTAATTTTGGTACGAGAATATTGTAATAATTCGTGATGGACAACCAAACCGTAACCCGTTACCGCTACCGCTTACGTGCTGAATGGGAGATAGGGTGTCGGGATGATTTTACCTATTCGCCGACGGCATTCTCCGGCTGTTTCCCATACACACCGTTGCCGAGAGCGGAAGCCCGATTGGCGACCAAGGCCTACGTGGAACACCGAAAGCGCTTTATTCGGAAGCAGCTGGAGTGCAATAAGCGAATGGAGGAGACACTCAAGAAGGGTTTCCTTATGAATCCGCTTCAAGCCATATGGGCGGAACACGAAGTGTTTTGGCGACGTCCGTATGTCCCGGAGGAGGATCCAGATACAAGAGATGCTGCCAGGAAAAAATGTTTCCTAAGTGGCTTTCGATTGATCCCACCCACCACACCGGGGGCGTATCCGTGTCGTCGCAGTGTCCACACCTTGCCCAACTCTAGAGTGGAGGAGCACATTACCCAGCCCATTCTGTGGGACGGCTTGGCTGCGTATAACAGGGAGTTCGGCGGCCTGGACAACGCCCGCGAGGATCTGCCCACCTACTTAGCAAAATTCTTGGCCTCCCAACACAACCTAAGCGGTAACAGCGATAATATGCCTCGGTATGGCCGTGCACCGATATTACGCCAAAATTGGTAGTCGCAGCTCTTCATGGAATATACACATCTACACCCGGGGGTCGGCAGTGTTCCATACATATAAAATATACACACTATCCGGTGTGTGGCTGGGTGCCGACCCCTGATCTACACTTTTTTCGACACATACAATCCTCCTTTACAGTTTTGTGGGTTTAGGTTAGGTAAGCCAGCTTCAAGATCATATCTCCCCGAAACCCTGTTACGGAATGCTATCCAGCCCAGAAGCTTCCCCAAAGACGTAGACTGAAGCCTTGGTGCAGGGACGGAGATGTTGAAGGTGTTGCAAGCTGGCTTACCGATGCCCCAAATGCGTCGATGTGATCCGTTAGTGCTCTCAAATTGGCCAAGTAATACTTCGAAGATTATTTAATTTGGATTATACGAGAGCGTGGAAAAATACATCGAATAAATAAAAACAAAACTTAAAGGAGAACAAAACAAAAAAATTGATGTTTTTATTTTAACTTATTAGTATCCTCAATCCTCCTTTTAAGTTTTGTGGGTTTAGGTTAGGTAAGTCAGCTTCACATAGCACGTTGGCCACACTGGAAACCATGAAAAGGCTCCTGGAATTTCCTGGAATACAAGGTGATATATATACCCAGTGGGTATAATTATTAGAACTGTGAGGGAGAAAGAGCTGACTTAAAATAGAAGTAGTATATAGCCAAATGACAAACGAACTATTAAAAATTCCTCTAAAATAATGAAAAATAAATAAATATAAGATAATAAAATTCAACAGCTCTAAAAATATTTTTTCTTTCTTTATTTCAAGTTGCTTAATTTAAAACTGAGCAATAAGCAGTGAACAAGGAAGCAACTGAGCAATGAGCAGTGAACAAGTGAGCAATATGAGTGAGTTGACTCTTTTAAAAAAAAGAACAAGTGAACATTTTTACCCTAATGGGCAGTATTTACCCAACCACAAGAGAGATGCTGAAAAGTTAAATAAAAACATCAATTTTTTTTGTTTTTGTTCTCCTTTAAGTTTTATTTATTTTTATTTATTCGATGTATTTTTTCACACTCTCGTATAATCCAAATTACATAATCCTCGAAGAATTACTTGGCCGATTTGAGAGCACTCACGGATCACATCGACGAATTTGGGGCTTCGGTAAGCCAGCTTGCAACACCTTCAACCTCTCTGTCCCTGCACGAAGTCTTCAGTTGGGATGTATAGCATTCCTTAACAGAATTTTGGGGAGATATGACCTTGTATTCCTGGAAATTTGAGCCTTTTCATGGTTTCCAGTGTGACCAACGTGCTATATGAAGCTGACTTACCTAACCTAAGCCCACAAAACTTAAAAGGAGGATTGAGGATACTAATAAGTTAAAATAAAAACATCAATTTTTTTTTGTTTTTGTTCTCCTTTAAGTTTTGTTTTTTATTTATTCGATGTATTTTTCCACGCTCTCGTATAATCCAAATTAAATAATCTTCGAAGTATTACTTGGCCAATTTGAGAGCACTAACGGATCACATCGACGAATTTGGGACATCGGTAAGCCAGCTTGCAACACCTTCAACATCTCCGTCACTGCACTAAACCTTCAGTCTACGTCTTTGGGGATGCTTCTGGGCTGGATAGCATTCCGTATCAGGGTTTCCAGTGTGACCAACGTGCTATGTGAAGCTGGCTTACCTAACCTAAACCCACAAAACTTGAAAGGAGGATTGTATGTGTCGAAAAAAGTGTAGATCAGGGGTCGGCACCCACACAGTTTTTAGTGCGTATATTTTTTGCACAGTGTATAAAACGCTGCCGACCCCCGGGTGTAGATGTGTATATTCCTAGACCAGCGACGACTACCAATTTTGGCGTAATATCGGTGAGCGGCCATACCGAGGCAAATTATCGCTGTTACCGCTAAGGTTGTGTTGGGAGGCCAAGAACTTGGCTAAGTAGGTGGGCAGATCCTCGCGGGCGTTGTCCAGGCCGCCGAACTCCCTGTCGTACGCCGCCAAACCCTGCCACAGAATGGGCTGGGTGATGTGCTCCTCCACTCTTGAGTTGGGCAGGGTGTGGGCACTGCGACGACACGGATAAGCCCTCGGTGCGGTGGGTGCGATCAATCTAAAGTTCTTTATGAAACTCAACTTCATTACGGCATCACTCCTATCCGGGTCCTCCGCGTGGACGTACGGACGTCGCCAGTAGACCTGGTGCTGCCCCAGAAAAGTTGCATTAAAGCATAAAGCATTCTTGTATCCACCCTTCTTGCGCAGCTCCTCGAATCGCTTGTGGAGGTCCAGCTGGGTCCGAATAAAGCGCTTCCGGTGTCCCACGTAGAGCTTGGTCGCCAATCGGGCTACCTTCTTCGGCAACGGCTGGTGCGGGACACAGGCGCGGAATTCGGTTGTCGAATAGTCAAGGTCACTGGCGTGCCCCACCTCCCAATGATCACGTAAGCGGTAACGCGTAACTGCAGGGTTGTTCATCCCGAAATATTACAATAGTCTCGCACGAAAATTGCAATAAAATACAAAAAGATTTGGAAGAATGTAAAATAAAAATAAAATCGGACGAGCACGTAACAGGACCGAACGGAGCAAACACAAACTAATGATTGAAGTCTACTGGGAAATCGTTGGGGGTATGGACTTGACAGTTGGCTTTAAAAAATGCATGGCCTACTTGGTATATGGGAAAATTCATAACGATCTCATCGTGAGAGCTGCCCTCCTTTGGGGGCACTTACCGCTTGCGTTCCGCTATAATTCCCAACGTGTTCTAGCAGTCAGCAAGTGGAAACCTCGCTGAATACTCATAAGGGGTGTATCCCTCATCCCATTCCTCTCCCTCTTTCTCTTCCCCTCTGCCTCTCTTTTCCTCTTTCTCTTCCCTTATCTTCCAACTAGAGATGTCAAACTACCGGTATTGGCACCATCGATAGTTTCGATTTTTTTTTCGCAAACTATCAATACTATCGCGATAGTACCGACCTATTTAATTTTGTAAAAAAAAAGGGGTGTTTATCTAATAAAATACTCAAACAAGTTGAGGGTATCCCTTAGTAATTTGATAAAGATTTTTAGATTAAAGATTTAATATAGAAATAATTTTAAGAATAATAAAAATAGTCAGACAAATTTTTCAGTTTTGGTATCTTGTGATTTATTGTTTTATTTTCTAATTAGAATTGGTTTGGTTTTCTAGCTAACAAATATAACAATGTATCGGGACGATACTATTGCGATTGTTTTCAAACTACCGATGGTGCAAGCTGAATACAAACCGTCGATACTATCGAGAGTGTCACCGGTAGTTTGACACCTCTACCTAATCCAACTGGGCTGTCATTAAGGTAGTCTACACTCGTTTCAAAAATATTCTATTCCCAAAAAATCCACACTGAGACTGAGACTGAGAAAACTCTTACCGACTTCAAGAGCCCGAGTGTCCGAGGATGAACATGGATGTCATATCGGTGGCAGGGTCGGAGTCTCGCCCTCCCATTGACTACCTGAACGAGGGTGAGGCGGACCTGCTGGGCGGCCTGCCCGACTACCACAAGATGAAGCTGGCGGACGTCGATGTGATCGAGCGAACGGTGACCAAGTGCCGGCCCCGTAACCCCACGAAGATCAAGAAGTACAAGTGGAAGGACAGCCTGCAGGGCAACAACGACCTGAGCGAGGAGTGCGAGCAGGAGTCGGAGGAGCTGGACGGCCAGCTCATGGACATGCTCGAGGAGGATGCCACCACCGACGAGCAGACGCCGGCTCTTCACACCCTTATGGCGCTGGACAGTCTGCTCAAGCGCATCGAGATCCTGCAGTGTGACATCCGGCTGCGTCAGCAACTGGAGGAGGGCAACATCGAGTCGGAGGACCAGGAGCCCAAGCAGCAGCCCGAGGAAGACGTGTGCCAGGGATTGAGCATCCAGCTCATTGAGATCCGCCAACTCCAGCGTGCCCAGCATCGGCTCCAGTGCGAGATCACCGAGCTGCTGTGTCGCTACGCCAATCTGAGGACCCACAAGCGGGCCCTGAGCCACCAGTGGAATCTGGTGATGCAGAAGACCTCTGAGATACGAATGCTGAGCCGCGAGCACCACAAGTGGATGCAGGACACGGCCCACGAGATGGCCAATTGCCGGAAACGCTCGCGATCCATCCGCGCCCACAAGTTGACCAAGCAGCTGGCCGACGAGGTCACGGAAACAAACATTTGGAGCTCGTTCCGGTACAGCCGGCGCTACTTGCTCCGCAAGCTTGTAGATCGCCACATCGAGGACCTGCGCTGCGAGATCAAGGAGCTGAAGCAATATAGCCATGACCTGGCCGCCGAGATCGACCAGCGGCTGGCCAGGATCAATGAGAAGGCCCAAAAGCTGGGACGCCTGGGCAGGAGATCGGGCACTGAGGTCCCTCCTCAACCCGAACCTCCGGCCCGCAGGAAGCCATCCATTCTCAGTCGGAAACCGAAGTATACAGGAGCTCGTTCTCAGAAGAAATAAATAGCAAAGTTCATGATTTACATGATTTAAGATGATAAATATCAAGGAAAATTCCACTATTTAATTACGATCCCTTGATTTAGGATTACAAATTTCAAAATCCTAAAAATGATCCAGGATAAAATGATCTTAAAGGTTAATTCGGGAAACCTTGAAAAGGATACCTTATAATACTGCCAGAAAGAAGGGATCTTCAAGTTAATATCAAAGAGTTTTGGTTGATTAAAAAGTATAAATATATTAAATATATCCTTAAAAGATATCTTAAAGTTACACAAAGACAGTAACAACTTTGGATCAAGGTATTCAGAAAATCTTAAGTCCTATGATAATTATCCCATTAATAATGACTTAAAAAATTAAGATCAGTAAGTTTAAGTTGGAACCAATTGTGCTCAGATACATCCAATATGAGAAAAATTATCAAATGTTTGAAACTCCATAGAACAAGAACCCTGCAAGGATAAAGGTCAGACTTACTAATAAATCCTGGTGAGTTAATAATAATAAGATAACTTGGCTGTATTAATAATAACTTTGATTACTTTTAGCTCGAAAAAGAAGAAAACTATTAAATATTTAAGTTAAAGTTGAAGAAGTAAAAGAAAACAAATTAAGATAGCATTGGAAATAATTATACAGTCTAAAATAAATATTTCTGTCATTCCGAACTTACAATAAAATCATTATAAAAATTATAGTTTGTTTAATGAGAGCACAAAACCCTTTTTTGCGATCATATTTTAGTGAACTTCTTGGGTAATAAATATAATCATAATAAAATATCATAAATCTAAAATAATTCATATAAAAATCCCAAAATATAAGAAGAACACCAAACTCGAATCTTCTGATAATCTCCTTTAACAAAAAAAACCCTTTTTTTGCTTTAATATCTAAGTGAACTTCTAGGGTAATAAATGTAATTATAATATAATATCATAAAACTAATATAATCATATAAAAATCGCGAAAATAATGAGAGCACCAAGCTCAAATCTAGAGATCAAACTCCCCTCAACAGAAACCATTTTTGAACCAAAATCACCTTCCTCAAAACAAGTGCGCCCCTGAAATCGCCAAAAAAAAAAAAGAAAAAAATGTGGAAATAGTGGGAGGACAATAGGAGCGGAAAATGCGGGGAAAACAGAGAGGAAGGAGAGCGAAGTAAGCCACCAGCACATGGGCAGTACATCATTTTGGACTTTATCAGCGAAACAGGCAGCCGAGCAGAGAGGGCGCGCGCGCGTGGGCAGCCGTGGCAGAGTCGGAATTCCATTCCGGAGCCGATGATGCCGCCAACGCTTGCCCAGCAGCAACATCACTCGCAGCAGCAGCAGCAGCAGCAACATGGGCAACATGAGCAGCTTTAGCAGCAGCAACTGCAGCAATTGCAACTTAATTGAGGCTTGTCTATGCAGTCTTGGCCAAAAGTAACTGCGGTTGCTCCTCAGTCTATCTCGTTGTGTGTTGTGTGTGTGTAGAGAGTGTGTGTGGTGTGTGTGTGCTGCAACTTGATGCCTCGCTGCCCCAGTGCCTTGATGCTCCACAGACGACCAGACAGCGGCAACAACAACAGCAACAACAAAAAGGCAGCGACAAGCGGCAGCAACCTCAGCCGCATAATAACGTACTGAGGGCGTTGAGGCAACAACATGCAACCAAGGCACCAGGCAGGCAGCCAGCAAGGGAAGAGGGCAACATCAGCCAAGGGGATATGCACTCAGACAAATAAGGGGTGAGTTTAGATATTTTTTAGAAATATTTCCAAAGCAGCAGTATATTTTTAGAGCCTTTAAAAATTAAAGAAACTAGTTTATACAATTTATTACATTATTTTCTGGGATCTCATTGCATTTGTAAATATTTTTAAATTACTTAAAACATCAAAAACTTAACAAAAATAAATTTTTCTGACACTTTAGACAATTTAAAATTAAGAATAATAAATTTTCCAATTTAAAATATGAGAAATCATAAAAAAAAAAAAAATGCAATGAAAAATACAGTAACTTGTCACAATTTTACACAAATTCAGTTTTAAGTATTTAGTCTTAAAGAAATATAAGAAATTTATTTATTTTCAACATAAATTTAAAGTTATTTTCTTCAGAATTTAACCAAAATTATTTATACTAAAACTTGAGTTATTTTATGACCTGTTTTTTTTTGCCAAGTGCAGCTTACAGAATCAGCCAGCGAAGCCATCATCGTGGCCAACGAAAAACCGAGCGAAAACCACTCCCCTCGGGCCATGGACAATTTAAGCTCATTCACTTGCCGCTGATTGCTGCTGGCAGTTGTTGCTGCTGTTGCTGTTGCTGCTGTTGCTGTTGCTGTTGCTGCTGCCTTTGCTGCTGCAGTGGCTGCTGCGGATGGTGGCTGACTCTGCTGGTTTTTTGGGCTTGTTGTCTAGCAAATTCACAAGTTCAAGACCAAGAGCAAGGCAATGGTTGCAGGGTCTGGTTCAGTGGCGTATTTTTAGGGGTTTGCTTTTTATGTTTTTAATATTTATAGCAAAAGAAAAATGTAATTTGCTGAAGGAATAATAATTTAGGGGGTTTCCTTTTATTTTTAAATATGTCTAGCCAAAGTAAAAAATATTTTGCTGAATGAATAATAATATAATAATATGCAATTAACAGAAAACGTGTTTGAAAACAAAGGCACTCATAAAAATTAATTAAAAACATTGTTTAAAAACTTAAAAATATAAATAATAATAGGAAATATATAAATATAAGCAGGAATATTTTCTAAACGAAGCTACTTGGAACCAAAATAGAATAACTAAATAATAACATATTCTCTTAAAGTTCCTTAACAAATTACAGAATCAATTAAAGTTTTAAAGAAATCTTTTTTCCAAAAACAATTTTAAGAACCTGCAATTATAAGCATAAAATACTTTTATAAGAAAAATCACATACAAAACTATTATAAAACATATAGAAACATTATTTTCTACCCCTCCCCCTCGACAATTTTCCTTCAATCTGCCCCTGCTTAGGTGTTGCATGTTGCCGCTGTGCTCTGTGCTGTTGCCGCTGTGGTTGTGCCGGCAAAATACATGCAACCAAATTGCATGCAATGCACAATGCACTTATCTAAGATGTGGCAGCAGCAGCGGCAGTGGCAGTGGCAGGCAGTGGGTGCTGTCTGCCCAAGACTCAAGACTCAAGAGGGGGCGGAGGGAAGCGTGGCAATTGCCATTGCAATTTGCATTTTGCATCGCGCATTTCGCATTTCGCACCGGGCGTTGTCAAATGGCCATCCTCGTCGGCAAATGGCAAATGGCAAATGGGGAATGGCTTTTTAATGGCCACAATGTGGGTTAAGTCCAGCTCGGGAACAGCTCTAATAGATCTGGAGGAGTTCGGTTCTCCTCCTACCCGAATAAGGGGCTGGGGGCGGGGAGCAGGGAACAGAGATTGGAATGCACAGCAGCGAGAATATATTAGATTTATATATCAGGGAAAATATATTAGATTTATATATCAGGTACAAATATAAAATAATATATAAATAATTTGGATAACCGACAATATATTATTTTCTACGAAAAATTAATATAGAAATACTTTCTTACTCAAATTTTAGATTACCAACATTATAAACTTGTATAATTAGCATTGCTTAAGGTTATACTTTTTTTTATATGATATATTTACAAAGATTAAACTTTAAACTTAGACTTAGAAATATATTTAAAAGACCAAAGCAGGCTTAGCTGTTTCAAAAGAGAGCCACCACTTCTTTCTTATCAGTATCCTTCAGCCTGAATAACATAATTTTTGATACCTGACCCTCAAGTTGGTAATTTTAGGGCCACGCAAGCGGTAAATAAGCCTAAGCTGTAGAGGTGTGCTTTATTTAAAATTCAAATTATAAGATAATAAATACACTTAACACATTATAATTAATAATACAAAAATAAATATAAATTAAAATAAATTAAACTCCCTTTGATCACTGTTCAAGCTTCGTTTTTCTTCCAGTGTGACCAAGACGAAACACGAAACATCTCAAAGGCCGCCAGGAGGCACTCAGTTTTGAGCTTAAGTTTTGAGGGTGGGCAGTGCCTAGACTCATTTGCAAGATTTGCCAGCCAAGAAACTGCCAACTTGCATGTCAATAGAACATCACTCTTTTTGGTTGTGTATGGGAACTGGAAAATCAGCTATACAAGTATCAAAACATAACTGAAAATCAGCTTTTTGCCACACGAAAATTGATTT
This sequence comes from Drosophila tani, assembly GCA_008042535.1. Taxonomy (NCBI): domain Eukaryota; kingdom Metazoa; phylum Arthropoda; class Insecta; order Diptera; family Drosophilidae; genus Drosophila; species Drosophila tani. Next base: position 63,666 of record VNJO01000535.1, read on the forward strand.
AGAACTCGAACGAACCTCTAATTATATTTATCATATAATAAATGTAATAATAACGAATCTCCACTGTATGCAGAGAGCTTAGGACCCAAGTTGGCAACTTGAAAATTCCCTTTCGATGCGTCTGCATTCCTGGTCTTGGTCTTGGCCTTCCATTCGATTTGGGCTCTCTCGCTCTCCTATGATTTATTATGGTTACATCTAATTAAAACGGTTCTGCAGTGCGATGATGATGGCCAAGGCAGCAAACATGGCCCGACGTAATGAAGCTAAATGTTCCGCACTACGGCCAATTGGTATTGACCATAAGACAAGGCGATGGCCAAATGGCACCGAGAACCAAGAACTGAGAACTGAGAACCGAGAGATGCTGCCAGATGATGAGACCAAAAACTCCGACTAAGACTCCGACTAAGACTGCAACTAAGACTTTAACTGAGGCTTTAATAAAGTTAATGCACAGCAAAAAATAAAATATAGATCATTTTTAAAAGCCTTCCTCACTTTACCTCTTAAAATGCTTAAATATTTTCTTTGAATATTACTTTTATTTCCTCTAAAAATGCTTAAATATTTTGTTTAATATACCAAAAAAAACAGGAATAAAGATCATTGAATTATGGGATAATATAATATAGGCTTCGTTAAAGAAATTCTATAAAATATAAAATACCTAAAAGAATAACCTTCTTGAATGTCAAAATTACAAAATATAATTAACAAAAGTCCAAAGAAGCCTTAAAGGAGTTCAGAGTTTACATGCAAAAATAGACTGAAAATATGGAATTTATTAACAAAATAAGTAAGCATAATCCCCATCATATCTCCTTTAAATAATGTTTGTATTTATTTATTTTTTTCCTGCGTACCTCACGGATGGACGGCATTACGGAGATGGCTCTTACCTCGTTTTTGTTTTCAGCTGTGAGCTCGGATGATGGAGAAGAAGTCAATTAAGCCAAACGCTAAAAGGCCACGAAAGATAAATGACAAATGACGTGTCTTAAACTGTGCTCGGTAACCATCTTTAAGCAAAGAGCGCGCACACATGTCTTTGGCTGTGTGTATCCCAGGCACATCCCAATCCCAATCCATCGTCCACGTCCGCATCTCATCCCCATCCTCATCCTCGGCCACTGTGTGTAATTTCCAGCAAAGAAATATCGCACAACAAGTGCAAATGCAATTAGTCGCGAGCTTTATTTGTTTAGACGAATGCCGACTCGCGCACTGACATACACGATCAGCATCGCCGTCGTCGTCGTCGTCGTCCAGTGATCATGATCATGATCATGCCACATCGCATCTCCTTCCAGGAACTTGTCGCTGGCTGACTCGGCGGAACAGGAGCAGCCGCAGCAGCAACAACATTTAGATGGCTGCCTTATAATTGCCCCAATGATTTTCGCTGTATTTGGCCAGCTCAGCCCATTAAGATGGTTGAGATGCCGCCTCCCCCCGGCTTGGAGACGCCTCCGCTCTCCACTCTCCTCTCTCTGGTGCGAAATCCCATCGAAATCGGTTCACAATCAATTAAAAATGGTTTATTTGTCAAACTAGAATTAATTATTAAGCTGAAATTCCTTTTAATTAGTTTCTGTTTGTATTTTTTTATGTCTTTAAATCCTTTAAGCATTTTTAAGCATGTAGATTTAACAAGAACGCCTTGTTAACCTGCTATATATTTTTTTATTCAGCGATTTATGTAGATTAGGCCCTGAGACATTTTCTTAGCTGCCCAAAAATATGCATGCATATTAAGGTAATTATTTGCACACCTCTTATATTAAATTTCCCATTAAAAAATTATCTATAAAAGAAATAATGATTCTTATTTTGTATCCCAGTAAAATATTTATAAAAATACAAATATAAATAATTTAAATCCCACTTTCTTACTCAGTTTTTGCATAATTCAAGTCCCGTTCCCCGCCCAAAAGCATGCTTAGCATTCCTCCCAAAAAATAAAAACCCAACAAATTCTATTTGTTCATGATCTCTCAATACATAAATTTATTGATTTTGTGAGACATTTTGTTAGCTGCCAAAAAAATGCATACATATGCAATTAATTATTTAAAATGTTATAATATTTATACCCCACTAAAAAATGATCTATAAAAGGATAAAGGACCAAAATCCAATATCCCAAAAATAAATTTCTACAAAAATAAATATAAATAATTTAAATCCCACTTCCTTACTCAATTTTATCATAATTCAAGTCCCGTTTCCCGCCCAAAAGTATGCTTTGCACTCTTCCCAAAATTAAAAACCCATTAAATTTCATTTGTTCATGATCTCTCAATACATAAATTTATTGATTTTGTGTAGATGCACATTTATAAAAAAAAAAAGAAATTAAATATATTTAAATACAATTATAAAATAAATGCTAATAATCCAACTGCATCGTTAATTGCTATATATTGCCGCATTAATGGAAGAAGGCTGGCGCTCGACAACATGCAGCTAGAGCAAACATTTCGCTGACTAAACGGGGACTAAAGTCTATCAATAAAAGGTAACTAAGCTACATACATACACATAATAATAATAATAATACATATAATAATAATAGTAATAGTTAATAGGTATAATAGTAATAGTAATCATAATATCGATTGACGAAACAAATGTACAAATCTAAACAGAGCCAAAAGTAATAGGGCATATATAGTTAGGCATAGTTAGATATATATTATTACACCTGAAGCTTAAGTTTAGTTAACGCTCTTGTTGGTTTGGTCTAATTTGGCGGCACTTTACAGATTAAATAAGTAAGCAGGCTAGCTACAGCTCTATGGCAAACAGGCACATAAATGGCACGGGCCAACACGAAGCGGACTCCACTCATTTGACAGCAAACTCCGAATGCCACTCCTTTTTTTTTTGTAGACAAATCACAATCCAGCACATCACAGGCAGATTTTACGTACAGTATATGTTCGAGTGTTAAAAATAACCATCATGCAGAGATGATGTATTGTTAACCCGCAGCACACAGCATCCTCAGATTCCCGTCTCAGCAATGCCCTCGTCATCTGTAAGAATAAGGGAATTAGTTGGGATTTGCTTCCATTTAACGCTAAAGGATTTACTACAATTTACAAAAATAATAACACAAAAAACTAAGATATTCGCTTTTCTTCCTTTGATGTCGAATGTTTTTTCTTTTCTTTTATTTTTTGTTTAATGCCTTTAACCGTGGTGGTGCTGGTGTTGGGGTTTATGTGTCGTTTGTTAGTTACTTTTTGCCGTTTTGTGCGGTTAGTTAATTTCGTGTTGTTTTAGTCGTGGGGAAAAAAGCGAAATATATTTTTAATTAAGGCAATTTATATATCAGGCAATGCTGGTTTGTTGGTGTGGTCTTGTTGTTGTGTTGTTGGTGTGTTGTTGGTGTATTGTTGGTGTGTCGTTGTTGTGTTGTTGGTGTCTTGTTGATGTCTTGTTGGTGTATTGTCGGTGTCTTTTTGTTGTATTTATGGTGTATTGTTTTTGTGTTGTTGGTGTATCGTTGGTGTACTGTTGGTGTACTGTTGGTGTACTGTTGGTGTGTTGTTGGTGTATTGTTGGTGTCTTGTTGGAGACTTGTTGGAGTCTTTTTGGTGTAATGTTGGTGTATTGTTGTTGTATTGTTTGGGTTTTGTTGGTGTTTTGTTGTTGTATTGTTGATGTCTTATGGTTGTGTTGTTGTTGTAGTGTTGGTGTTGTGTTGTTGTAGTGTTGGTGTATTATTGGTGTATTATTGGTGTATTGTCGGTGTCTCTTTGTTGTTTTGTTGGTGTATTTTTGCTGTCTTGTTGTTGTATTGTTTGAGTCTTCTTATTGCATTTATTTTTGTGTTTTGTTCTGTTGTGTTGTCATGTCTTCGTTGTGGTGTTGTTGTGTTGTTGTTGTTGTTGTTGTGGGTACAAACCTATTAAAAATTAAAGGCGACTTTAGCTATCTCAATACCACCAGCCATCGTCATCCTCGTTATCAGCGCCAGCCACAGCCCCATCCTTGGCCAGCTGCTGCTCATCGTCGTCGTCGTCCTCCGTGTCTGATTCGCTGTCTGAATGGGATTTGCTGGAGGACTTGTTGCAGATTCTCTCCTGGTCTAGCTTGGGATGGTCTATGGATTCCGCATGCTCCTGACTGCTGCTGCTACTGCTATTACAGCTGGCTGAAGACAAGGTGGCCGTCGTCTCATTGTTCAGTGGCTGCTGGTCATCATCTTCGTTTTCATCTTCTTCATCCTCATCCTCGTCTTCTTCAACATTCTCGATGTGAATTTCGTGGGATTTATGCTTTTCAGTGATCTCCTTTGGATGCTGCTCCTGCTGCGGCTGCTGCTGCTGCTGCTCCGTATCCTTGTCGGCAGCAACCATGAGATCCGGTTCCAGTTCCTCGGCCTTGGCCAGGGAAGCCCTCAAGGGCAGGGTTCCCATTTTCGTTTGTGGCTGTTGTAGCTGGCCATTAGGGCGCTCTAAGTAAATTTTAGTCACTTTTTTGGTGTTTTTTTTTTTTGCGTTTTGTTGGAGTTTTTTAAAATATATTTTTTGTATTTTTTGCAGGAGGAGAAGCAGTTGTGGAATATGGAATGTAATATGTGTAAATTGTTAGGCATTTTGTGTGATTTACAATTGTGTTTTAGGTGTGTGTGTTTGTAATTGTGAAAAGAAAGAAGAAAATAAATTATTTCAAAATATTATGTGGTTAGTTACAATATCAAAGAAAAATAAATTAAATCAAAAAAGAAACCTTTAGGAAACCGCCAGCCATCGAAAAGGGGTAAAAGCACCATTAATTAATATAATTAAATTAAGTAACAGCCCCAAGAGTCCAGTTTTGTGTGTATTTGTTTTTAAAGAAGATTAAGATTTGTTTTTAGCAAGTAAAAAGGTAAATAAAAATATTTAAGGGATGGGGTGGGTATGAAAGATCGAGGAGTACTAAGAATCTCTTTGATCCAAACTCACCTTCGTAGCCATCGTTGGCATGCAGCTCCAGCGAATCGGCCAGCAGATGCTCCTTGCCCTCCAGCACCGCCAGCAGACACTGATGGATGCACACATACTGCTGCTCCGTCTGCACCATGAACACGCGCTCTGCCATAAGATTAAGATTAAGGATCAGGAAGAAGATCAAGTGCCTTGAGTTACCCACCCTTTCGCATGGCAAACACTATGCCAAAGATGTCCACATAGTCGGACTTGTGTATATGCTGCAGTATCCGGTCGAGGGCTATAAACGTGCCCGACCTGCCCACTCCAGCGCTACAGTGGACAATAATGGGCCGCGAGTCGGTGCCTATGACATCGCGGAAGGCGCGCACAAAGCGCACCAGCGACTGCGGCGGCTCCGGGACCCCAAAGTCCGGCCAGGTGGTGAAGTGGAAGTGTCGCATGATGCGGGATTCGCAGTTCTGGATGTTTTAATCATGTTTATGGATGTTTATTTAATCTAAATTACGGGAAAGCAACAAAGAACTCACCCTGGAAACCATAAACTCGGATATGCTCCAGTCGTGGAAGTGCGTGTCCACAATCAGCTGCACCTTGATATCCCCGTAGAACATGGCCACGCGATCCACTGGCCAGTACTGGTCGCACTTCTCGCGTCCCTTCTCGAAGCAGCGCGTCAGCATCACAATGGCCCGCGAGTTGCTCTCCCAGCACATCCGCCAGAACTCCTCGCGGGTGGAGTGAAGCGGCCCCTGGGTCACAATGAACTCGCGCGGCGAATTGTGGCCCGGCATGTAGTTGGCGTTAATGTAATCCGAGCCATCGTCATCGTCCACCGGCTGGAGCTTAAACCGCGAATGATCGAAGGGCAGGATGTTGGTAAATCGATTTTTCGGACGATTGCAGGGCAAATTCGCGAAGCTGCAGGCCTGATCCCGGCCCACATGCTTCAGCTCCTCAAACTCTTCACTAAACCTAAAGTCCGAGTCGGCGGACATCAGCCGATAGTGCTCGGCAAAGTCCTTGACATGCACCGGCCGGTTGGGTATCACATAGCCCTCGGGCAACGCGGCCAGCTCGTCCTGCATCCTAGCGAGCTTGGAGGCGCGTCGGATGAGCTGACAGCGGTGCTGGCAGTAGGCCACCAGCAGCACCACGGCCACCAGCAGCACCGCCGACATGGTGGCAGCCACTATGAGGGTATCACTCCGCTCCGTGGTTATGGGTGAACTGTACGCCGTGTCCGTGAACTTGTCCTCATCCGTAAAGGCTCTCACCTTGATCCTGTAGGTGGTTCCCGCCCGCAAAGGCCCATTGCAGTAACCCGCCTGATGCTTCTCACAGTTGGCGGCGCCAATGGTAAAGTGCTCCGCCTCCAAAGCATGACTGCTGCTCCTCCTCCCATTCTGGAAGGGATTGTAGGGCTCGATGGCCTGGTAGGGCAGCCACACGGTGTACGCCTGGACATCCTGCCAGCTGGGCATCTCCAGCCCAGAGGCATTCTTGCCCACATCCTCGGCCACAATGATGGTGTAAAACCGCACCATGCCGTGAGCGTTGGAGAAGTAGCCCTGCCGGAAGCTAATCTCGATGGTGCTGCTGCTCCGACTCACCTCCAGCGGCGTGACACTCGCCTCTGGGACAGGCGGCGCCAGTATGGGCATCCTTTGCGTGTACTCCCTTTCAGCACCGTAACCCAAGGCGGACTTGGCTTGAATACGGAAAATGTAGTGATTCCCCGGCACCAAATCCCCAATCCTGCCCTGCGTGGCATTCGGCGGGAACTCATAGTAAGCTATATCAGCGGCATCGTCTGCATTCTGACACGAGATGCGATAGTACTCAATGGGGCCATGCTGCTCCCCCGGCTCCAGTAACCACTCGAAGGTCACCTCGCCCGGCTGCACGTCGCTGGGCTGGAGGTACTCCACCTTGCCGGGTGGGGCGGCCAGCGTCTGGTAGCTGGCCGAGATGGGGGCACTGCTGCGCATCAGCGTGGTGCCCAAGTCCGAGCCTGAGCCAGAGTCCGAGGTGGAGCCCGCCCGCACCACCACGGTGAAGGTGTAATTATGATACGGCCGCAGTCCCTGCAGCGTGATCTCCGATCTCTTCGTGACATTCTGCAGGAGTTGTGGCTGCTCCTCGTCCGCACTCAGGTACTGGAGCTCAAAGTCCGTAAACTCTCCTACCGGAGCCATCCAACGCAGGGTAATCTCGCGGGCAGCCAGCTGGCTGGCCCGTAGCTCGGTTATAGGCAGGGGATGCAGGCGATAGAGGCGTTGGACGGGCAGGCTGGCCACTCCCCCGCTCACCGTCCACACGGTCACGTTGTACAGCTTGCCGGGCGTCAGGCCGGTGAAGCTGAGCTTGCGCTCCGTGTCATTGGCCAGCTTCTCCTTGTCCTTGATCTTGGGATCCCCCATCGAGAAGCGGTAGATGTCGAAGCGTGTGCTGGCCGCCGGCGTGGGCGTATAGCTCAGGGTCACCGACTCCTCCTGGCCCAGCTCGTGCCCGGCGTTGGCTATAAACACATCCGACTGGATCAGCGGCATGGTGCGGGTGGATAAATGAGTGATGCCAGAGCGTATGCCATTGGAGCTGGCCTGCACCTCGAACCTATACTGACGGCCTGGGGACAAGTCCTCGATGGGTATCCTTACGCTGGGGGAGCTCACTAAGGGGGAGAAGGATCGTTGGAATAACTTAATATGATAAATACCTTTACACTCACAATCCTCTAGCTGACTAACGTTCTTGAACTCCACCCTATCCGCCTCGTCCGTGGGCCACCACTTGAGGGTGTAGAAATCAATATGCCCATCGGGACGTGGCCACTCTAGGGTGAGATTCCGCGAGTCCACCAGCGGCACCACATTCGACACGGGCTGCGGCGGCATCGTCACATTCAGTTCCAAGGGATGCTGACTCTCCACACCAAAGCTGACGGTGTTCACCTGGACCAAGTACCGTTCTCCATAAAGCATATCCTCGATCCGGGCCTCGTGCTCATGCAGGCCGGCTATCCTCTGCCAGGGTGAGGCATCGGTGCGATAGCGGACCACATACTCGCTGAAATCACTGCCCTCCGGCGGCTGCCAGTGGAGCACCACCAGGTTGGTGTGCACCGTCTGCAGGGTGAGATTTTGAGGGGGTTTGGGGACTGTGAAGGGGGTTTGGGAAATTAAATTAATTAAAGAAATCGTGCTTATTAGTGTAGTTAAAGCTAAGATCTTCTGAGGCACACATTGTCCCACTACAAACTGGTTTGGCCACTCATTAGGAGCTTTATGGCTCAATACAGCCATTCGGATCATATTTAACAGGATTGCGGCATATATTATCGAGTGCGGCCTACGTCAGATAATAATTCCGGCACTGCAACAAAGTATCTAAAGCCCAAACCAGTCTGTTTTCTTCGCCCGACGCGTGCTTATAATTAATAAATTAATAATCGTCAAGAAAACTTCTTAATATTTAAGCAAATTAATTATAAAATCATTTAGAATGAAGCCAGAAATATAATGATATATAAATAATACTCACAAACTGCCCTGAAGTAGGTGTGCGGCTCGCTCTTGACCCCGTGGCTAATGGCATGCACCTTCACATCGTAACCGGAGCCGGGATGCAGGTACTTGATCATCAGCGACGTCTCATTGGTGGCTATGGTGCGCTCCTCACGTGTGCCATTCCGCTGATAGTGGACCTCGTAGCGATCCTGGCGGGAATTCACGTCGCTTCGCCAACTCACCAACAGCCCCTGGTCCTGGCTAAGCAGCTCCTGGATGAGCGGCGCCGCCGGACGTGTGTAGCGGGTGATGTAGCTGGCATTGGAGGCCACCTCCTTGGACAGGGCCTGCACTGCTATGAGATAGCGACGCCCCGCCAGCAGCGAGTCCAGCGTGTACTCGGTGAGATTCGTGCGGATCTGTGACTCCGAGGGGGGAGGGAATACAGGCGAGACTTCGCTGACATTGGTCTGCTCGTGGTAGCTGAAGGAGGATGGTTTTAAATAAACATTAATTCCTAAAGGTTTAATCCCCAAACCCACCTTATTTGATAGCCATCCTGGCGCCCCGTCTCCGCCGGCTCCCAGGAGATGTGCAGGGCATTGCTGCGATCATCGAGAAACCCACCCAGACTCCTCACAGGACGCGGACGTAACGTCACCAAACCACTGGTCGGCCACGAGTTGACATTGTCCGCTATGGTCTTCACCACCACCTCGTAGGTGCGTCCCGCCTCCAGGACATCCGGATAATCAAAGTATACGGTTTCCTCATTGTTCCTTGGCACATTGAAGATGCGCCGCGATGTGGAGAGCATCACCTGGTAGCCATCGAATTCGCTGTACGTGCTCGGCGGCTTCCATTGCACCCGAAACGAACTGGCCGTGGTGTAGGCCTCGTCAAAGGTCACGTTTAGAACCCGCTCCGGTACGGTTAGGTACCTGGCCGTGGTCGGCACCGACGAGGTCTCATCCTCGGAGACGGTCTGAACCGAGATGTTGTACTCCCTGCCAGGTATCAGTCCCTTGAAGGCCGCCTGAGCGGGTCCTGGGGGTTCACCCTCTTGCTCCACATACAGCACACTCTGGATGGCATCGTCCGGCGTTATGGAGACCTTGTAGTGGGTATAGATCCCGGCGGGATAGGGGGGCTGCCACAGCACCAGCAGGGTGGTTTCGTTCCGGAACCAAACGATGAACTTGCCGGGCGTATTGGGCTCTGTCCAGGGCGCGGGAGATGGGAGTTGCAATGAGAGTTGGATTTATGCGAACTAAGGTCTAAGCATTTCTAATGACTAAGGTGAAAGCAGGTGTTAGTTGGGGGGTTTGTGATTAGACTATGACTACGTTTAGGAGGAGGTATTAAGCAGCAATTATTTACAGAAAAAAACCACATAGAAAGCAAATAAAGACAAAGCACACTCCACACACAGTGGCCACCAAATCCGGAGCCCATCCAATCTACGCTTTTTCTTTTATAATTAAATTAATTTAATTTAATATATATTGCCAAATTTGAGCGCCACTGCATACAAGCGTTATTAACTCAACTGGAATGTCAACCTTTTTATTAACTAAAAAAATAATCAACAAGCTAAGGAAGCTGAATTCAAGGGGATTCGAGGAGCTTAGGGGTTAGGTTTGGTTACCTCTTCAAGGTGCACTCATTTTTTCTCAAATTCTTTGTCATAACCTCTGCCGTGAATAGAGTTAAATATGTTAGTTAGGGTTATCCCATCACCAGGATTAGAAGTTGCACCGGCGATTCGGACCGCGCGTTCCTGACCGCTGACCCGACTTACTTGTGGTAAAGTTGCGACTGGTGTAGGCCACCGACTCCTTGCCCTCGTAAACGGAGTAGGCCTGCACCTGGTAGGTGCCGCCGGGTGTCAGCTCTTTGGCCGACACCTGCAGCGTCTCGTTGCCGACCAGCGAGTAGCTGCGCTCAAAGGGCAGGTCCGTGAGGCCCAGGACACGGATGCGGAAGCCCGAATATCTACCCGTCCCAGGCGGTCGCCACGTTATAAAGGCGCTTTTGCTGGAACGCAGCTGGACACTCAGATTGGCTGGAGGATCGGGAGCTAGTTTTGGAGGAGGAAATATTGGGTTCTTCTATATTATAAATTCATAAAAAATTGGGACCATGTTCCCCACCAAGGAACCTCATCAGGAACCTACTTTTGCTCAAAGCATTTTGTCTCTAAATTCGTACTTAGGAATTTTTAGGCATTTTTGAGTAATCTCTCACCTGTTGTTATGTTCACCGTCCAGGTGAGCAGCTCCTGATGCGTGGAGTTCGTGTAGTACAGCCAAAAGTTGTACTCTGTGCCCGGCAGTGCCCTCGAGAACTTGATGTCCTTGCCAATCTCGCTGGCCGGTATTGTGGTGTTGGGCTCGGGGAATCCAAAGGGCGGACTGTAATCGATCCTGTAGAAGGCATTGTCATTGCTGCTGGCATTTGGAACATTGATCACCAAGTCAGCGGCATTTGTGGGCTGAAAAGAGTGAAGAATATAGAAAATATATAAGTTACTTATATTTTAATTAATTATTACACCTGTGCCTGATCAAAAGTAATTAAAGAAATCCCTGTTTCAAGCGAAAACCCATGTAAACTTTGCTAGCTCCGGTCTAAGGTGTTTCTCTCTCTATAAATAACCATCAAAACAATTTAATTAAGACTGTGCAAATCTATCAAATCTTAGCCGCAAAAAATTACGTAAGCTGGGTTTTTTTAAGTGTGTGAAATGAGCGTGAATTCATACATATATATTCAATAAAGTTTATGTATGTGAAAGCATCCATCACCTGCTAAGTTTTTGTAGACACAAAGAAAGTGCAAAAACAGTTGGTGTCTAAACTATAACTGTCATTATTGTTATTTATAACGTAATATTAGTAAACCTTACTAGTGCAACTTTTTTGCGGGATTTGCCCAGGAAACTTTAGTTTTTGTGGCTGTTATTTTAATTTATTTGTTTAGAAAAAATAGAGTATTCTTAAAGTACGTTCCTTGGGAGAATATACAATATAGCTTACAAATGACTCACTTAAAAATATATTTGATTTAGGGTCTGGTGCCTTTTCCGAGAGCAATTAATATAACAAAACAATAATTATTACAGGCAAATGCAATTAGAATGCCAAATGAATAATTTAAATAATAATGGAGGAAAATATCAATTTGTTAGCTGGATATATTCTCTTTCCCATAAACTAGTTTGCCCGTGAATCCGTGAATCCTCAAGGCTATTTCAATCCGCATTTAATTGAAGGCTCTCCTTAGATCCGCCGTATTTACCTCACAACTGACCTACATTCCTTTCATTGTTCTTGCCTCCGTTGGCGGCCTATCCCCCCCATTAATCATGCAGATAACGACCCGGTATATATATGCATATAGTGAGTGTAGATAACAGAGCTTGAATCTCTCGACGATCATATATACTAACTGTATGACAATGAGTCACAGTTGAAGGGTTCCCGCATGCAAGTGATTGCATCTCGTGCTGGCTTTATACTATATAGTTTATATTAAATTATGTAAAACCCAACACAGAGCTCGACCTCGGCGCATCAGCGGCCTTCGGACTGACCATCTACTATATAATAGCCATCTTTAGCGAGCTCTGTAATATCAGTGATCACAATGGGTGTTTCACGCATTTTTTTATTCCAAACATAGGGAAAATAGCTTGGTTTCCTGTTCGAACCAATCTCTGGTATCACTTTTGCTGTATAAAAATATGTTTACCATAAACGATAGGAATTCCTTTAGGGAATCGATCGAGAATCGTGTTTCCTGTCTGGCTCCGGCTCGGCTTAAATTCGGAATATGCAAAGATAAACAAGACTTTGGAAGTGCAAAGGCTTCGGCTTCCAAAGGTATGTGTAAATAGGGATATCACATACAATAAACCAAGTGCCGGGCACTTAAATTATTTGTTTACATTATTTGGAATTTATTGGCATTGAATCGTCACCTTTTTTCCTGAACTTGGTATATTTCTTTGTAATATCAATTTTGCCAGTTACCTATCTAAATTCCCTTAATAAAACAACTAACCTGCCTGCTATAATTACGCAATATATTTTTATACATTAATTATTCCAGTAATACCTCCCGAAAAGTGTGCAAAAATCTAATTAGCAGATCCCGATCCTATTTGTTTTATTCTTTTCTGCTCGCCAACTTGTTAATTTCCTATGGTTCGTTCATCTGATGGAGCTTCATATATATAAGCGAATGATAATGACGCCAATCACGTTTTGATCGTTATTCGGATATTAGGCTAAATGCTGACGTCATTGGCCGCATTACGGATATGGGGGATATCGCATTTCAAACGCTTAAAACAAATAGATATTTATATAAAAAAAAAACGAGAAGATTTTTAATGGAATTTCCGATTGCAATGGAGAAATGTTGGGTGTCCGGAAAATGGCAATTGAAAAAGTGTGCGTCTGTTGGACGACAAAACTATGAATGGGAAAAAGCAAAGCATTTTCCACGCGATTGAAAAATATAAAAAAAAAATTAAACACTCATTACAACACAGGAAAAAATATCTAGGTTCAAATAAATATAAAAAATAATATATTATAATATAATATAAATAAAAAACAATTTAATACAAATTTGAATTTGATTAAAAAGCTAGTGACAAAGGCTGGATTATTTTTCCAATAAAATATTATTTGTTACGATTAAATTTCTCTAGTTAAATATTTAAAGCCTTAATATATTGTTAAAGAGATACAAAAAAAATTAAACAAATATAAAAACTTTGCAAATAGTAATATCAAACATTTTTTCCTGTGCTCTTAAACAGTAGGAGAAAAATCAAATTTTCCTACGCTTCAAGTGAATGTAATTTGAATATGATTCCTTAATTCTGTTTGGCAGTTGTTGCCATTATTACTTACTATTTTTTTTTTTTATTGCATGTGACATGCAATCTGAGTAATAACAATAGCAATAACAACAATAAATTGCATGTGAAAACGGAAGTTAAATGGGTTTTTAGGCAAATTAAGGCTAAACTTATAGGTCTTCCCCATATATTTTGCATCTTTAAATTCGCGCCCTCAGATTAGCACCTCTGATTACGCCCCCATGATCCGACTCCCCTCTTTGCGCAATTTTCTCCAATTTTTTTCCTATCCATATTTCTTTCTGTCCTTCAGCTCTTGTGTCCATATTAATTTGCGAAATGAATGTGACCTTAAAGCCTAATGATCATAATTAGGAGGATGATGGGGAGATGAGCAGCTTAGCTTAGCTTATAACGGCGATACGACGGAAACGGCAAAAGCATCAGTTAAATATTATATAAACATAAAATAACAATAGGAAACTGAAGAGTAATCGTTATTTAATAAACACTGAAGGGAGTTACTTAAGAAATCATTTTAAAAGTATTTCAAACAAAAGAATAAATAACAAAAGAGAGTTTGCATCGCGAGCTTAATAAACAAATCCCCAGGCAACACAAAAATAAGCTAATAAAAAAATTAAATTGCAATATAAAGGTTATATAAAACCCTAAATTTAAAAAAAAAATAGTAATAGTAGCTTTATCTACATACGTCATTATATTTCTTTCAATTGCAAACTGTAATTATATAGTTTAACATAATCGAACGATAAATGCTTCCTTCCACCATCGATTAGTCTTCGATGTCGAATAATGGTGTAATCGATTATTTCGATTATTTGCACATACTAACAATTTGTTTAATCGGACAGTTACTTTACTTACATTTGGGTTAAGCCATTTTGATTGACAATTTAACTTTTATTTTTTATCTCTCTATGTTTTGTTTTACTTCCATTTTTTGTCGCTGCTGCTGCTGCTGTGTTTTTGCCTTTCACTTTTCTTACTCAATGGTCGCAATGGAGGAGATATTTTTGGGAAAGTTCAAAAATTGAACCAAAAAAACAAAATACGCACTACAACCTTGATTGAACGATTGCTGCAAAGACTTAATATTAAAAATAGTTCTAAGTTGGAAATATTCCACTAAACGCTGAGCAAACTATTTATTATAACATTCCCGTGATCAGGGGAAGTTCATAATTGCAAAATGAAATCTTGCCACAATAAAATTATAATAATAGTTGGCCAGCTAAGTGAATCGAAAATATGAAGCCAGTGCGAAAATATCACATAAATCGTATCAGAAACCGGGCGGCGGAGGGTAAACAAAAAAATAAAATTAAATAAATAAACGCAAATTGAAATGGCAAACGTGGAATGCGTGAGATCGAATTTAAGGGGCAAGTGGGGGGAAGTTGCTTGTGATTTTTTTATATATTTGTGTGATTTTTTAAAACGCTGTAGGTTGTTGGCTAATTATTTTTATGGCCCAAAGCCAGTGCGTGCAAGGGAGATGGCTGACACAGAGCACAGAAAAAAAATCAAATAAAAATCAGATTCAAAAATCAAAAACCAAAACCAAAACCTGTTAGGCCGGCGCAGTCGTCAGCTTCTCTTGAAATTTGCTTTATTTTTTGTCGTGTGAATTTTTTCCATATTTTTTTCTTGATGTTCAATAAACAAATTGCCATCCCCTTCCCCTTGGCCACCACCAGCAATTTAAACTTATACCGACTAAGCCGGAGCAACTAAAGCAAGTATTTTACGGTGGCTGTGATTTTTTTATATTTTTTTTAACGCGTTTTGTTCAGGTCGAGTTGGCCCAGTTTTTTGTGTTGGCCCCGCAATTAATATCAATTAATTAGTAGTTGCTTTGTCAGAACAGCGGCCGAGAGAGAGCAAGAATTTGGTACAACGATTAACGACAGCAGAACGAAAATAATGAGAGATCAGCAGAAAATTGGTCACATGTCATGGAAGTTGAATATATAGCATGTGTAAACACAACAAGAGGTTAGCAAAACAGTGAACATTTTACAACAAAAATCATAACAGTTATACAATTAATTAATGTATATATACGAAAATGCAACGACCTAATTTGATACTGAATGAAACAGAGCAGAAAGCTAAATTATTAGGTCGTTATTTGTATTATCTATTAAGTTATAGAACGACAAAATGCAGAATGATATAACAAATATCTTCAACTCCACAATAAATACAACTAAAAATATACCAATAAACACTGCAATAAGTACACCAACAAGTACTCCAAATATTACACCAATAAAGGAATAATCTAGTATAAAACTAGATATAAAATAAAGTGAAATAAATTCTTTATTCTGATTTTTCGTGATCTGTATTTCACTGAACACAACTCCACAATAAAAACAGCTAAAAATACACTACTGAAGACTCCAACAAATACACCAATAATAAAAGAATAAAATCATAACTAGAAATGAAATGCAACTCTACAATAAATACAGCTAAAAGTACACTAATAAAGACTCCAACAAGCACACCAACTATTACACCATTAAAAGTAAATTTAAAAAAAAAACTGGAAATCAAATGCAGCACCAAAATTAAAACACGATCTCCATACATATTAAAGCTGATGCTTCAACAAAAACGAGACTGATATACTAGCTATTCAAATTGGAGAATGAAGCCATAAATCGTATGTACAGACAAATCTGAAGAAGCCACCATATAATTCGTTTAATTACTAAACAAATCCAGAGCTCAGGCACCTCTGATAAATAAAGTAGTATTGTAGTGCCACCAGACGAGACGATACGAGAGCACAGAGCAGGCCAGATACACCAGACCAGCATGTGATATCTATTCTTGGAACTCTGTACTTCAATTGATGAGCCATATACTCAAGAGCAAATAGAGATTAACAAGCCATAAATGAATACAGAATGGTGTGTGCAGTTGTATTTATGTATATAAATATACGAGTATATCTTTTGCGATTCTCCAGACCGATTCTCTATTTGAGTTGTCACTTGGCACGGCGAATAATTCACGGCTAAAAATGGGTTTCGCTTCCTGCTTTATTTACTCGCTTTGACTTTTTGTTGTTTTTTGTATATTTTGCTTTTTAAAGAGTGGTGACAGTAAAGGAGAAAGCTAAGCAAGCGAACACAGATGCTTTATGCA
Source organism: Drosophila tani (assembly GCA_008042535.1). NCBI lineage: Eukaryota > Metazoa > Arthropoda > Insecta > Diptera > Drosophilidae > Drosophila > Drosophila tani. The sequence continues at coordinate 80,177 of VNJO01000535.1, forward strand.
AGTGAATAAATAAGCCAGATTTACAAGCCACCGGGCTTGAGAACTTTTTTGTCGTAGGCAACATAAAGTAACAAGTTATGTGAAATTCTAGCATTCCAATGGGTGTGTGCTCCATTTCATTCCACTGAAAAGTCCAAAGTCAACTCCACCCGCATGCCAATTAGTAGTAAATATCTCCATTTTAACCCCCTGTTGCCTGCCTGTTGCCTGCCGGCTGCCATATAAACAATGGAAAGAGTTAAAAGGCAAACACAGAAGAAGGTGCCAACACATAAAGCAGACCAACAGACACACAGCAAATTGCACTAAAAGAAAAGAAGCACATAATATAGAGAAATAAAGGAGAGAGGAGTTGGAGAAACACAGCCCACCAGCAGCACCCACCAAACACAGAAAAAGAAAACAAATTTTCAATTAATTGAGCCTCCAAGGAGTTGGTTCTTTCAATGCCAGCCAAAAGTTAATTTTACATTGTTTCTACAAATTATAAACAAAGGGTGAACCCCAAATGCAGTTCGGTTCGATTCCTGCGCTTTAATTTGAATTTCTTAATTTTCAGAGGGTGGTTTGTCCAATTTCCCTCAACACATCGAAGCACTTGACACAGTTCGAGAAGAATTATCCAAAAACATAAAATTTAGGGTAGGAGCCAGAGGGCATCATCATCGTCCAGAAGGGGAGAGTGCTGCTGCTTAATTGCCGGCACTGTGTTTGATCTCTCCTCAATTCTAATTGAATTTCTCGATGGCGTTACCCAGATAGTCTTCCATCAACAAGCTGACAAAGCGACACCGAAAAGCAGTTAGTAATGGATTTTGTTTGCTGGCTAATTAAACAAGATGTGGTGGCTTTGCATACTTTGCAAATGTAATAATGTAATGACTTTAATTGTTAATAATATTTGTGACACTCCCTAAAAGGCTAAAAGCAAGTACCACTTATATATTCAAGGGGATTTCCCTTTCTTCGCTTCTCATTTATGGATCTTTACCTTTTAGATACCGTCCTCGCTTGGGGTGTTGCGAACCCCCCAAAACCTCTCACATTTTTTGTGGTTACGCTCTCATCTTTCACCCGCAAACCAAAAAAAAAGTTGGCTGATGTCATCGCCACTCTTCTTCGTTGGCATTTTTTTTATTTTATTGTTCTGTATTTTTTTTTCTTTTTATTTTTTTGGACGCTTAGTAATACGAATACTTTCGGCCAAGTTCGGGCGATAAGCCAGCACGTAATGACCCGCGATCCACAATCGCGCAAACGGCCAGATAAAATTAAAGCCAAAGTCAAGGCAGCAGATACACGTGAGCCCAAACAAAACAAAAAACAAAAAGGTATCCAAGAATTCAAGAAATTTCAGCCGCACACAAAAAGTGATTAAAAGGTAAATAAAGGGGTTAAGGGGGCTTGAAAACAACCAACTAGGACAGAAATGATCGAACCTGTGCATAAAACAAGAAGCCGCTGATACCAAGTTGCACGGAGAAAAATAATAAATAAAATATTAAAAGATCACTTATAAATATCAATATGTATGTTTTCATATTTAAATCAAAAGTTTTTCTTTATCTTTTATCTTTTTGATGAATAAATAAAGAATATAGTGCATATAAAACTATGAATATTAAGCACTATATTCATATCATAATAAATGTTTTAATATACCATTTATTGCCTTTTGTAAAAGACTTCAATATAAATCTTATAAAATCCACATTTAATACAAACTTTGCTCAGAACTTTTGGTTTTGTTTTCTCATTGTCGTTTTAATACCACGTTAATAATATCGCATCGATTGAAAAGAATATTAAACAGTTTTTTTGTGTGTGTGTGAGGAAGTTCCGATGACAGCGACATCAGAACCCAACCTTGAGTTTTACTTGCGTTCGCTTTTTAATTTTTTGATTTTTTTTTAAACTTTTTACTTGCTGCTTGGGTCTTTTGTTTTTATTTTTTATATATATAAATTATATATTGTTGTTGTTTTTATTGTCTTTCGCTTGTGCGCAACAATGCGACACAATGCAAAACGAAACAAAACGAGTTTTGTAATCGAAACAAAAACAACGACTAAAACACAAAAATAAAGTCGATAAATCAAGGAGGAATGGCTTGTAAATAGGCCCACAAGCCACACTTAAAAAATCACACACACCGATGTCGTCGGGGTCCCAATGTAAAAGGGTTTCATCATCTAAAAAACGAGACACTCGGGTTCCTTTCATTTCTGATGGACTTTAGATTGAATCATCATTATGTTGTGGGTATAAAACATATAACTTTTGGGAAAAACAGGCCAGGCCCTTGATTTATTTACAATTAATTGGTTTCGAGACTTGGGTTTGATACCAAGTTAGAGTAAAGCTATTATGATATCAGCCAAAGTTTTATTGAGCTAGAAAACGTAGCATGTAGACAAGACTATGGAAATAATTTTAAACCAAAACCTGGTCTCAGATCTATACTATGGTTATTTTTGCATCTGGATTTAGCAAGATTTGTGTTCAGCGAGAGAGTTTATATCGAAATAATAGATAAGAACAGGCCCAAACCAACTAGAACTGGTCAAACAAGTTCCTAAATCGCAACTACGAACAAAAAAGGAAAAAAAATACATTTTCTGACAATAAAGTTGGAAAATAGCTAAAATGTAATTTCGGAAAAACCCCAAACGAGTCCAGAGGTCGAGGCAGATTAAGTTATAAAATGAAACTACTATTCCCAGAACTGATCGGGTGAAGCGTATATAAACTCCTGTCTCGTTTTATTAGAGGAAAATGAGTGGAATGTTTTTTATTTGAAATTTGGAAATGAAATATAAAGAAATAAGGGTTTGATATTAATTAAAACTGCTGGAAGTAATGTCTACGCTTTTTTTTTATTTAATAAGGAATAATCTTTTATATTTTATCTAGAAAAATTGTCTTAATTTTAAGTATTTGTGAATGAACCATACTCTATGGATGTTTTGTTTATTTCAACTCACCTGCGACAAGAATATTGTCAGAGCACCAACAACGAGCCACACTTGTAGGTGATGTTGATGTCGCTGATGTTGGTTTTGTTGTAACCGCCACCTCTTTCGTCCATGTGTTTGTTTTTGTTTCAGTGTTGGTGGTTGCCGCTGCCTTTGCGTTTGCTTTTGGTTTTGCTTTTGTTTTTGCGTGGCACTGTCCATTTTTCAAGTACAGTATAACTCGATGATCGCCGAAGGTTTCGCAGATGTTGTGGGATTTTTCGTGGTTTTTGCGTTTTATTTTTAATTGTTATAACATGGTCATTTGTCTGTGCATTTTCTTTGTGTGTATACATATATATGCACTGTTTTCGTATATGCTTATTACATATACAATATCACTCGATCAGTCATTACTTAATTAATATTGCACTTGTTTACGATGGTTACGCTCTCTGTAACGGGAAATTGACCAGAGGTGGTGAGTGAGCGGGAGAAATGGAGAGATTAGGCTTGTTGTAATTGTTTTTTAATTCCATTTTCATTTACGACCGGCTCCGATTGCATGGAAAATATGTTTTATGGGCAAACAAATCTATAACGGCACACACGCACACACCTTTACAACTACAACTCGTAGAAGCAGCAGTGGTAGTAATAGTAGTAGAAGAAGAAGCAGCACAAGCGAAAGCGCTGCCGCTCTGTTGCAGGTGAAAAGCAACAACAAATAAAAGAAAAAAATGAAAGAAATGAGACAAAACCAAAGCCGAGCCGAGCCTCTGCCGCGGGTCTGCGTCGACGTCGACGTCGCTGCTTCTGCGCAATCTTTCTTGAAGAAGAGGAAGCGAAAGAGAGAGGTATGAGAGATATGAGAGCCACGCACAAGTGCGTGCCTCTGTGTGTGTTTTATAGTGAACGAAAACGGGCAAGCAATGCAGGTCGGTTGATGCACAAACTCATACAAACACACACATGCTGGCTGTAACGGCGCTTTACTACGAGTACAGTGGTCTACCGATAGCTGAAACCCTAACAAGAAAACCCTCAATCACAAGAAGGTCTAGTCAAGCTGGAGGAGTTTATTTATTACTTCAGAAGCAAACAATTATTGTTATTTATATTAAAGTAATAAGTTATATGAGCACATTTTCTATCTGGGCAACTTGTACATTAAAAATTGTACGACCTTTTCATTATCTTAATTTATGAAGTTGCCCTATCGGGCTGCCACTGTGGAATTACTGCTGCCGCTGTTTTTGTTGCTGCATTACGAAATATCCAGCAATTACCAGACAATTGTTGCCGCCTGTATTTTTTGCACTTATTTTGCACAACCACTATTGGCGCGCCTGCGTGTGTGTTGTGTGAAGTGAAAAAACCGAGTAAAGTAAATGACAATAGCGGGAGGTTAATGGTGATTGCATTAAATGCTAATTGCACACGCATTTACTTTACTTTACTCCACCTCTCATCGGCTTTTCTCCTATTCCGCCCTTCTCTCTCCTCTCTCCCACACACACAAATTCCAACACACACACACACACACTGGCCCACACAAGAGACAAAACAAAATGCGGCGGCGCAACAGCGGCGTCGACAGCGCTGCCGCAACGACGTCATCCACGACAAAACAACAAATAAATTCACTTGACTGTTGCTCTTTTTGGGCCTCCTCTTCTTCTGCTGCTTCTCGTTCTTCTTGCCGTCTCCTCCTTGTTCTTGTTTTTGTTGCACCAATTAAACAAACTAGTCACGTTTCATTTAAAATGGCTTTAGTACAGAAAAAAAATACAACATAAACGAGAGAAAATAAAATAATTCAAAACCGAATTTTGTGGCGCGGCAGCGCTGTAAACACTCGAAAAAAAATCACACACAGCGAAAAAAATGGGGCAAAAATCACACACCTAAAATAGGAACCGTTATGAGTCCGCAGGTGATGAGGTTTGATTGAGTTTTGCGATTAAACTCTCAATTCATACGAAAAAAATAAAACTTGTTGCTGACCGACGGCAGCGCACGATAAAAACAGCAACAAAAGCGGCGACGTCGACAGGGCCACTGGCAGCGACTGCACTTTATTTCACCGAAGTTGGCGCCTTAACGCGTTCACAAATAAATATAAACATTTAACAAATCGGACTGCGATCTGCAAAGACGTACTTTAGCGATGCTTTTGTTTGTTATTTACGCAGCCCACAACCGCTCGTTTCAAAATCTGTTCGAGCAGTGATGCAATTATCACTTTTTTCCCGTCAAATTTGTTAGAGCAGTGATGTCGTTTCCGCTTTTTTCCCGTCAAATTTGGCTATTTTGCTAATCGATAAGAGCAATCGAATAGAACAGTCGAGCAATCGACTATTCGATTTTGTTTGACAATAGTCGATAGTTGTGACGTCATTTCTGCGAATACGATCGTTTCTCCATAAACCAGAAATACCACCAGCTGGTGTTGCGAATTGTAAGTATTATTAACGGAAAAAAAGGCGAGCACACTGCAATTTCGAGCGATATTTGAATGAACTGTCCTGGCTGTTTCGAACTGTTTGTCGATGATATTTTCTCTGGTGCTTTTAATAAGCGCAGCAAGCGTAGCATGACGATAAAAGCAACCATAAAGAAGCCAACGATTCCTTGGACCTTAATTGAAACTCTTGCCGTTACACAGAGTTGGTGCCGAGCAGTGTGAGTTGGGAGGTCGCCGCCATATGGCAACTGATGTGAAATATGCTAATTATATACGAAAATATACGTTTTGCAAATGGAAAAGAGAACGGCACTAAGGCTAGGACCCGCTACTTTGATTGATTCGCTTCAGTCAACTTGAGGCGACGGCAAGTGCTGATGGATGGATGTACCAACACTTATGTGGATAAAGACAGGCGAACAATGTTTTCCACTCAGCCTAGCTCCTGCCGTTTACCCAGCCGGAATATGCCACTGCAAAAATGTCCCCAACTGTCCCGAGCCGAAGAATTCAATTAGGATTCCGCCAGAAATTTAAAGAAAAATGCAACCAAACAATTTAGTATTTTTTGGTTGCATTTTTTTTTTTAAATTGCCCGCGATTTAATATCGCAAGAGCAGTGGATCTTATGTGGGACTTGTGAGACTCAAGTGGGATGTGGGACTTGTGGGACGCAATAATATATGATAAGGTTACTATTAATCGTCACAACATACAGCTCAGACGTCGTCCACGCGTCGTGGAGTTAGGACGGCCTCGGGCCGTCCTTTTTTTTTCGGATTCGACATGTCCGAGGCATTGCCAGTCATTTTATTTTATGCTTATCAGCCGAAATTGACCGCGGCGCAAAGGCATTCAAATCCACCTCTTCCAGTGGATATTTGCCACTTTGGCCGGCAAAATTTCAGCGCGATCGCTGTCCCTCCACTTTGAATTGACGGTGGATTTAATAAATTTGCATATGTTAATAATATATAGCACGTGTATAATATAATATATTAAATTTAGATTGTTCATATATTTGTACTGCTTTTTCAAAGTCTGCCGATATTTTATTTTTATAAAAGTACTATCATACCAATAACTTCTCGTTAAGGCGGGCTAGTCGGATGGCCATGAATTCGGAACCCACCATAGACTGGCCGCGGCCTGTTCCGCTTTTTTTTTAATTGGTTTGAAAAATTTGGAAAAATTTTATATATAGTTGACCGCTGCGCTGAGGCATTCAAATCCACCTCTTCCAGTGGATATTTGCCACTTTGGCTGGAAAAATTTCAGCGCGATTGCCGTCCCTCCATTTCGAATTGACGGTGGATTTAATAAATTGGGTTTAAAAAATTTGCATATGTTAATAATATATAGCACGCGTATAATATAATATATTATAATTAGATTGTTCATATATTTGTACTGCTTTTTCAAAGTCTATTTTATTTTTATAAAAGTACTATCATACCAATAACTTCGCGTTAAGGCGGGCTAGTCGGATGGCCATGAATTCGGAACCCACCATAGACTGGCCGCGG